>JAMAKP010000097.1:0-80807 GCA_023628455.1 Chaetomiaceae sp. B2702 | reverse complement strand
GGGGGGCGCGGTGGAGACGGAGGAAATCGGGAATTGTGGGGCTCGCATGGGCTCGGAGGAGAGAAACGCAGGGCTTCATCGCAACTTCCCCTTCCATTATATCACAGCTGGAAGCGGGGATGAAATAACTAAACAGCTCCTGCCTCAGAAGTGTCGAAACGGGACATTTCTTGCTAGGACGGATTTTTGTGGTCCCAAAAAATTAAAATTGAAATTGCAAGGCTGATGGATGTCAAGCTCTGCTAACTTCACCAACTCCACCGGACACGCAGCAGTCTCCATCCATATGAGTCGGGTTTCCACCGCTAACCACCACATACGGCCATATCCACAAGAGAATTCGGGATCCCGTCCGCTCTCCCTGAGACAAACTTGTGAGAGCCAGACTAGTAGTTGGGTCGGTGACGACCAGCGAATCCCTGGTGCTGTATGTCTTTATTTATTTTATATATATATTTTTTTCCTGGACTCATTATTTACAAGTCCACCAACCTCAGCTTCACCTCACCACCCTCTCGAGACACTCACCCCCATCTCTCTCATCCTCATCAGGTATCTCCCGCCGCGGGCAGTATGAAGAAAGTCGTAATTGACCTCGCAGCCACCGACCCCGAAACCGTGCCGTCGTCCGCGACCGTCGCCGGCGTCGAGGCACAATTCCTCGTGTTGTCCGACACGAAAGCCTGCACCGCCGACGCCTTCGCCCCCTCCCCAGAGAGCTTGACATTGACGTTGGCCGCCGACCCGCTCGAGCTGATGGCCACGACGGCAATCGTCCCGTCCTCGTTCCTGAACGCCGCCGTCTTCACCCCGTTCCCGCCGCCGCTCGACGCGACGCGCATCGCCCCGGGCCGGACGTAGCGGCTCCAGTTGGCAAAGGCCCACAGCCGCTTCGACACCTCGTACGTGTTGGTCCGGTTGTCCACGCGGATGATCTTCTCGTTGGTGTTGGGGTTCGGCCACTGCACGCCCTCCCAGTACAGGTACCCGGAGATGTTGCTGTTGACGACGGCGTTGTAGATGTTGTTGGCCCACGTCAGCCCGTCCCCGGCGCCCCCGTTGGAGTACCACGCCGTCGACCACTGCCCGTTGAGGTCGCACTGCTCCGACATCCACACCGGAGCCCGCGAGTTCATGGCCCCGCCCGCCCCGCCCGTGTACGTGTGCGACGTGACCGCCCGCAGCATGCCCTCGGCCCCGGCCGACCGGATCTGGCCGACCATGCTGGCCTGGTTGTTCCAGTTCATCGAGTCGCAGCACGTGATGCCCACTTGGGCGCCGAGCCCCGCGGCTTCGAGCGTCGGGTGGAGGACCTTGATGAAGTCGGCCGCCTGGTTGCCGTTGGACTGCATGGACGCGTAGCTGGCCGTGTAGTCGGGCTCGTTGAGGAAGCCGAGGTGCGTGATGTTGACGCCCGCCTCCGCGTAGAACTTGATGTAGGCCACCAGGTAGTTGGCGTACGCCTTTCGCCAGTCGCCGCTCTGGCAGTTGGCTCCCGGCACCCCGCAGAGCGTGCCGCCGTTGGTGTCGCGCCCGTTGGTCTTCATGTAGCCCGGCGCGCTCCAGGCGTCTGGAATGAATGATGTTAGCCATCCAACAGCAACAATAACAACCCCCCTCTCTCTCTTTCCCTCTCTGTGTGTGTATACACGCTCGTTTGGTTTGGTTGTCGGGGCTTTTGTCATGTACTCACTCGCGTAGATGGACTTGACGCCATACAGATTCACCGCCTGCTGCGACACCCACAGCTGCCCGCTGTCCTTGCCGTCCCACTGGTACTGCGGCTCGGCGTTGGGCCCGCCGGGGTTGGTCGGCGCGATGGTGTTCATAAAGTCCGAGTTGCTGTTGGGCGTTGACCCGATGCCGTTGCGGATGATGCTGAACCCGGCGCCCGTCGTGCGGTTGAACAGCAGGTCCAGCAGCTCGCGCTGCTTGGTCTTGTCCGACATGTTGGTGATCAGGTTGGCCCGCTGGAACGCCAGGCTGAAGCCGAACCCGTCCATGCGCTGGTACGTGCGCGAGAGGTCGACCGTGATGGTGTTGGCCTGTCGGGCCTCGAGGGGCCCTGCTGCGCTCACGCCGGTAATGGCGGTCGCCGCAGCCGCGACAAGAGTCTCGGCGAAGCGCATGGTTGTTGTCAAGTATCGGGGTATGCGGTGGTGAGTTACTCTGCTATCGGGCAGCTGACTAGGAAAATAAATCCTCAAACAGAGGCCAACTCCGCCGACATGTTGACTTTAAATATAAGTGACGAGCATGCCGTGATGTCTCCTCCCCCCTCTCCCCCCCCCCCGGCTCTCTCTCTTCCGTAACCCCCCTCGTCCAGCCCCCATCTGCCCCTGCGGATATCGATATGAACTGTATAAGTCATATTAATTGCCCGTTGGCTGTGCTCATATTCCAGGAACCACAGTCTAGCATTCTCTGACTTTCCCCTCATTCCTCTCACGCCCAGCCAGTATATGCATGTGTGGTTGTAACCTGTCGGGCTTCCCTTCGTCCAGAGCGGACGACCCTGCGCGCCACTTGGATACTTGGTCAGCTTTTATCCAGCCAAAGGAAAGGTCGTGCCAAAGCAACCCCAAGCAATCTAGAGCAGGTCGTCCATCCACGTGTCGTTGATGTGGTTGTATGGTCCGACCCAGACACACATTGCCCAGGAAACGGGTAAATTCGCCGTCCAGCGGGACATGGTGAAAAAAGGGGGAAGTCGAGGGCGAAAAATGTCCGACGCCGCATGCAGCATATTTCCCGGAAGGGTCCCTGCAACGCGCCTCGGAGTTAAATCTGTGGGGTATATCCCTCCCTTACCCCGGATTTCTGGACCACTATCTATGTACTACACCCCCCCTCCCCCATCCTTGCCGTTCACTGCTGGTCAAGGGAGAGAGAGGAATTATCTGCAATGGAAAGCTCCATGTGCCGAAACCAGTCTTGTCTTTATTAATGATCTATCTTTGGCCGAGTCCAAACTATAGCAAAGCAAGCGCAAAAATATGGAACACCAGTTCAGTTCCATAATAAGGGAGGGCTCGTCGACCGTCAGGTGTGATTGGGAGCGCATGTTCTTGGGCGCCTTGCATGCTAACGTTTTACCATTCTCTATCAGACTATTCATCCAAATCACAAGCTTTCCTATGTTAAGGACTGAGATATGTCTACGATGCTCCCACATATACCCGTGTTATGCTACCTTTTTTTTTTTCTCCCTCAGCACGATTCCTGATCTACCTTGGTCTCCACGAGGAAATTCAACAAGACTCACAAGCCCAAGTCAATTAAATTGAGAGTTGCGCTGTCGAGGCCTTGTCCAGTGCCTCTTTATACTTGCCTAGCTTCTCTGCCACCTCACCGTTGCAGTAATCTTCAACAATCTTGGGGCAATTGCCGATAAAGAGCTTGGGGTCGACTAAACCGTCGATGTCATTCCAGACAGGCTACAAAAGAGCGTCAGCCTTTTTCTACAAAGCCTCGGTGCAGTCTCTCCATAAGTCACCTTGAAGAACTCGGCTTTCTTGACCCGCTCGAGAAGGTCGTTGCGGCCACCCTGCTGCTTCACAACATCACTGGCTTGGTGGGACTACCACATGTCAGTAAACGCCTCAACCCCATTTAGGCATTCTATCAACCTACCAGGACGCGGATCTCCTCGTGGGCGTCTTGGCGAGAGACGCCATGGGTGGCAAGCTTCATCAGGATAGATTCGGTTGCCACTTTAGAAATGCTGTGTCAGCATCCAACGACCAAATCCGGCGGACTATCTGGTGGCATACTGAACGGAAGCTCCTGGTCAATGCGAGACCGGATGACGTTGGGGTAGATGACTAGGCCATTCGTGACATTATCCAGTGCCAGAAGAATAGAGTCGGCGAGTAGGAACTGAACGCAATTAGCATAATGCTCCACTATACGCAAGAAAAACCTACCATCTCGGGAATGTCCATCCGGCGGATCGCGCCTGCGGTGGTCAGTACAGAAACAACACGGCCACGGAGGTAAACAAATCCAGAAAAAGGGGGTAAGGGTTAGGGTTGCAAATCAGCTCGACATACTATCGTCGAGCCTGAAATCATTGTCAGCATCGTACAACAATCAACCGACAAATCTAGGGAGTTGACTGACGTTCTCTCAAACCACTGAGTCTCGAAAGTGGCGGTGAAGTTGGCGGGCAGGCGGGCAAGCTTGCGGCCGAGGGCGGTGATGCGTTCAGACCTCATGGGGTTTCTCTGGATTTTTGTTAGTTTATCTCGAGCCACCAACTAACCAATGAGCGCGTACTTTGTAAGCCATAGCTGAGCTTCCCTGGGAAGAGTTAGCGAAGAGCTCTGGTTCCAATGGCAACTGGACGGGGTTGTCTCACAATCTGGCTCTTTTCAAACGGCTCTTCCATCTCCTTCAGGTTGGCCAAGTGACGGATATCGGCGCAAATCCGCTCAGCGGTCGCACCAAGGGCGCAGACGGCGTTGGCGACACGAAGATCAACCTTTACACGGTCAGCAGATAATAAGCACAATGCGAGAACGAGCACTCACCTTTCTGGTGTAAGTCTGCGTAGAAATGGCGTAGGTGGACGGGAACCCGGCCTTCTTGCAGAGGATCTAAAAGAAAAATCAGCCGCCTGTAAGTGGGACATTAGGGAAGATGGTGTTCACCTCATTGAGCTGTACGATCTTGTTGGCATTGTTTTCAAACAGCTCAAGGAAGGTTGCCTGCGAGCCAGTGGTGCCCTGGGCGCCTCTGAACTGGAGCCGCTCGCGGACGGTCTCGATATCCTCCAAGTCCATCATGAGCTCCTGAATCCACTGCGCAGCACGCTTGCCTGTGCACTGGTTAGCATTTCCGAAATCAGAGGCAATGAACCGGGGATGAGATGCAGTCCGTACCGACGGTGATGAGCTGGGCCTGCGGTGGATATTAACAAGCATGAACAGCATTGAATCAGGCTGGCTGTGCTTACTGGCTGGTAGTGGGTGAAGCCCAGGGTGGGCATGTCCTTGTACTTGAGGGCAAACTCCTGGAGGTTCTTGATAACCTTGGCCAGTTTGGGAAGAATGAGATCCAAAGCACGCTGTTGGAAGATCAGGTCGGCATTGTCGGTCACTATAAAGTGTGTCAGGGTGTGTTGCACGCCATGGTGGTCACGAGTCTAGTGGAGAAGGACAGCCAAGCTCGAGTGGCATGAATCAAGGCATGAAACTCACCATAACAGCTAGTAGCCTATTACAAATTAGAGAAGGTTCGACCAATTCCGTAGAATGGGGTCCGGATATGGTGTGTGTAAGGAGTTGGCGGCACAACTGCCTAACGAGGAAGTTCACTTACACCAAGGTGGATATGGCCAGCAGCAGCAGGCGCATCCTGAATCGAGTTCAAGTCAGTTACCAGCCACTGCGGCATGAATGGCCATGCCAGGAAATATTGTCTCTGTTGTATGAATAGTTTTTTCCAATAAAAACTTTGTGCTTCATACCTCGCCGTATGCATGAACGTGAGCCATGACATCATGCTATGAGAAATGAGAGACCGTTAGGGACACTTTTGTTTTGGCGCAACAAAAAGAGGATGTGAAGGGAAACATACCCGGAACTTGGCCTCGTAGTCCCGAGCAACGGAGAACGCCTTGTCGGACACAACCACATTGGCACGCATCTGGTCGAGGGCGTCGTCCGGGATGGGGAGCCCCAGCTCCTTCTCGGCCTCGGCCAACCACACCCAGAGCTGGCGCCAGGTGCTGGCACGCTCGCGGGCCGAGAAGATGGTCATCATCTCCTGCGAGGCATACCTCGTGCTGAGGGGAGTCTGAATCATGGTGGTCAGCATGTCTCTACTCCCATCCCCCGTCACGTCACTCTGCGTGGCTATTTCGGGTGTGTCTCTACTCTTGGGCACAAGCTTGATTTGCGCCTCAAAGTGTCAAGAAAAACACCAATTGGGAACTTGCCTGGTACTTGTCGTAGCTCGACATGTTGCTGGCTTTTTACTTGCGCTCTTGACCTAAATCTCGGTGTCTGGAGCAATCGGCTGGTCGAAGTGTAGGTGCTGAATTATTATGATTGCGGGGGAGGGGTTAGGCGTTGGCTTTTTTTTTTTTTGGAGGGGGTTGCTGTGGTGGGGTGTCAATGAGTAACTTGCAGACGTCAAGTCTCAATGCAACCGCGCAATTGCCCAGATTTGGCTTTTTCTCTGAGAGGTTTTTGAAGTGACGGTCCGGACTTGATGTTTGCAATTGCTATTCAATGGTCCTCAAACCCTTTCGAACATCACGCCACCCACGAATGATCCAGAAGCCATAGGTATGAAAATTGCGGACAAACAGATGCTTTACCGTTCTAAGAAACGCCCATGATATCCCAATGGGTATGTACTTTGAAGCCTTTTCCTGGCTGTTTCCGTAAAATCCCGCGTCTACCTATCCTCCGCGCCGAGCATCGGCGGACCCGGCTCGTTCCCTTCCCGATTGTCTCCCGTCCCGAACTCGAGTTCCCGGACACGCCGTCCAAACAATAAAATAAGCAACAGTGAAACCTCAACCAATTCTCGCAATTCGAGTCTCGGCCGGACAAAGACAACGCCAACGCTGCGCGGTTCCCCAACCAGACTCGTATCGTCCGGGTCCTGCTCATGCTATGAATACGGGCTCCGTCATGTTGTAGTTGTTGAGTATGGCAGTCCAGTCGACCGCCTCTCCCACGAAATAAGAATCCCATTCAGATGTGGTATTCGGGATGCCCTGCCACAGACCGCCCCCGAGATCCTGCATCAAGTCTTGCGTAGCATCGGCGAGTGTCATGGGCGCCGGGTCGCATACTCGTACTATCTGTGAAGTGGTGTAATCGCTGCCGACTTCGTTGACCTGTGGGCAATGTCTCGGTCAGTGGGTCTTTCTCCTTCTCCGGACCTCCAGCTGGGACTCACCTGGAGAAGGCCCTTTAGATTGCGGGCCTTGCGTGCTAACTTGACAAAGGAATCCTCGGGCTCGTCTTCCTGCCTGCCTCCCGGCATCTGTCCAGAATATGTTCCATTGGCCTTTTTCTTCTTCCGTCTTTCGACCGTATAATCCAGGTGGTCTATCAACTTCGAGACAAAGTCTGGATCCCAAGGGGGCGGCGGCATTAGTCTTGTCTGTCTTCATGGATTGGGGGCTCACAACCGATGCCCACCTTCGAGACGCAACTCGGCTCTCACCCTCGCCAGGTCCCACCCCGGGACTTGCAGGGTCACCAACTTGAGCATGGTCAAGAAAACGTACATCATGTCAAATGATGACAGACATATGAAGCGCGGATACTCCCCAATCTCGCACGCGAAGCGGCTGGCCATAAAGGTATGCACGACACGCGCGCACTGCCACAACATCTCGACTCGCTCTACGTCCGATTGATCCATTGGGCCGGGGTTGGCGGCCATCGAGCCCTGCCCGCAAGATTGGCTTGCGAAACGGCAATGAGAGAGTTCCTCTAGGCTGTTCTCGTAGATGAGGATTTCGGCGACACGGAGGTGACCTGCCAGAGATACTGCCGCCACATGTCAGCACAAACGAGTTCATAGCTAGGACAAAGCAGCTCGAGCGACTTTACTATTAGCTCTGATATGCGGCGGCAAGCCGCTGGTAAACGCTTGGACACGTTCTTGCAAGAGCCGGATAAAGGTCGCTTGCGGTAATCGGTTCTCGGCCGGGACGGCCTTGCGCCTGGCAAAACCTTGCGAGATGCCCTGAGCCAGCTGCTGTGCGCGAACAAGGTGAACGAGGAGCTCATCCGTGGGATACTCCATCTGGCCATGGAGCGCTCTGCAGCACGTTGCTAGGTACGATGTGTTGACGTTGTTCATGAGCGCATCGGGCCGTTTGTTGGTTGTGAAGGTTCTGCGGTTGATAAGTCTGGGGGTCTAGTGACTGGTCGGATTCGGAATGGCCCTTACATGGTTATCAAATAATACGTCCCGGCAAACGCACGCATTTGCTCCAAGGATTCAGCAGAATATGCTCCATTCTCCGAGAAGCCTTTCAGCTCGACGGAGCCCAGGCTGCTTGATATGGACCGAGCCAGAAATAGGAGGTTGACCATCTGGAAGTTGTTGAGGTTATAGTGATACCTAACAGGAATTTCGGGGGCGATGGTCAGTGTTTGATATTTGGCCTCCGGGGGCCCAGGAAGGAAAACCAACCAAGCAATCAGCATCTGCAGCCCCTGCAGGAGGTCAAGGCCCTTCTGTGGCCTGACGAATGCAGCCTCGGAGATCTCCCTCAGCAGCTCATTGCCGAGCGCCACCTGCCGTATGCCATCAAAGAGACATGTTTCTACCATGATGGCTTTCCACAAGAAAGGCCTCTGTTCTTGCAGCTGGCAGGAGGACATGTGAGGAGGTACGACGACGAAGGGAAATAGACGAGCCAGGTGCTTCCGATGCGTTTCAAGCAGTGCTTCGGCCTCATCCCCCTGGGGCCATGGAACACACCCGTGCGGATGAGGTGGTTGAGCGGGGGGCTGCTGGTGAGGGGATGAGCCCATGGAGGTGGCGGCCGTCGTCTGACATGAGGATAGCTCGGGAGGTGCTGGAGACGAGGTGTCTATGGTTGGGGGTACATCAGGCCTGCGGCGAGTCTCGGGTTGTTGATGTTCAGGTTGACTTTCGAAGATGGACCGGTTTGGGAATATGTGTCCCAACGGGGATTCCCAGCTGTCCCCCCCAAAGGTGGGCACCGGCATGTTGGTTCCGGACAGGTTTCGCGGCGGCAACGGGTCCTCGGGATCCGCAGCCACCCCGAGCGGACGAGAAGGAAGAGCATGATGGTCCGAATCGGACGGGCTCGGCACCGTGGGCCCCAGCCGCTGCACAGATTCGATGCGGGCTGTGAGGTCCTCGAGACGCCGCTCGAGTTCTGCTACCCGGGTTGGTTTCGGCTGCTTGCGCTTTCGGGCTGGCGCCGGGGTCTGCGAGGAACATGGCTTCCTCAAACGGTGGCATCTTTTCGGGCCTTGTTAGTGTGATGTTTGTCTCCATCAACGGGCCGGGCCGTTGGAGTATGTATGGATGTACATAGTACCGGCAATGGGCAAGGGGGCCCAATGGTTGGCCCAACGGACCGAGCCCGGGGGAACGCTCCAGCGGAGCTACTAACGTCTCCGGCCATAATAAACCGTTCCACTCACCTCTCGCATTTATCTTGGCCTCCGGGCCCTGGAATACACCTGCTCTTCGCCCTTGCACAGGTGGAGCACGCCTTGGGGCCCTTTGAGCCCTTGCCCGCAGCCGGAGCGGACACACCCGCCGGCTCCATGTTGCCCACACGCTAACCGCTGTACTGTTATGTACTGCACCACACTGCCGGGACGGTAGCTGTAGCCGTAGCTGTAGCTGTAGCAGTCGCTGTAGCAGTAACCGTAGCTGCACGAACTGACGCGTGCGTATGCGCGACGCGAGAGAAGACCCAAGGTGGAACTGGAGGCAGACGACCAAGGATAAAAGAAGAACGCAAAAGCGAAAACCGCAGTACACCCGCTCGAAAGAAAAGGAAACACGTACAGCCCAAATCCTGCTGATCTCGGCCGAGAAATAAACAACCACCAAATACCAGAGTCGTCTATCCCATCCCGGCCTTGTCAAGCTAAGCCCCCCTCCCTTCGCACCAGAGCTGACTTACAGGGCTGGACTGGATTTGAACCAATACCGCATAATAAACGGCAAACAGGATCCAAACCAACAATACCGCGACCCGAGCGTAATTTCGGTCCTGGACCGAACCGAAAAAAAAAAAAAAGGAAGAAGTAAACTCCTTGTGGAAACTGGAAAGACCCCAACAGTCAACCAAAGACTTAGAACTTAGACACCGCAAAGGGAAGGAAAAAAAGTGATCATCCAAACACAAAGCTAGTTTAGCTTACGAAAGAACAACTCCATCTATCTCTCTCTCTCTCTCTCTCTCTCTCTCTCGCTCCTCGGTGTTGTAAAGACCCCGCGCTACACTCCCCTGCCCGCGCATGGGTTTGGGTGCTGCGGCGACTTACGACGACTTACACGGGCTGCGGCGTGTCGTGGTGGAGCGGAGAGTTTGGCCGTGTCCTGCTCCGTCGGAGAGATTGGATTTACTCCGACTCCGTTCCTGTATGTGTGGCATTCCTTGTGGCGCAGGGGCGGTGGTGGGGGGGGAGAGGAACAGTGGGCACAGAGAGCTGAAGCGTGGCTGTGCTTTTGGGGCGGGGGGGGCGGGGGGGGCCCTGGGGGGGTGGGGGGGGGGGCCCCGACCCGGGGGCACAGAGTGCTTCCGGGGGGGGGTGTTTTTGCCCCCCCCCCCCCCCCCCCTGGCAACGGCTTCTCTCAGGCTAGGGGTTTGGCGACCGGAACCTCGACAAGTGGACATCACTGGCCACTACTATCACGACACAAGCTCGACAAGTCACCGTTAGTAGAAAGAGCACCGAGTTTTTATGGCAATTTCGGCCTCTCAACCCGAGAAGACCGGCCAAGGAACTTCATGTTTTGTGTCCTAAAACTTTGTTTTTTGTCCAAACGAATCTCCACCACAGCGAAGATCCGGGTGTCCTTACCACTAGCCCCCGGTTCACGACGTCGAGGGGAGCAGCACGACAACGAATGCAAACCACTCAGCTGTTGTTTACACAGCACACGTGTATACACAACACAACGCAACAGAGTACAGCCACCCACCAAGCCTTCGCTAAAACAAAATACCGCCGTTGCGCTGCTCGCTCGCTCCAAGGAACGTATTTCACGCCTTTGGTCTTTATAAAAACATAGAACAGTAGTGGGAGGGAGAGACAGACAGGCCAAGACAAGACGGTGTCGGGTGAGCTCCCCTGGAAAATGCAGCAGCCGGCGCGCCGGAGGACGGAGTCCGGCAGAGAGAGAAGAGAAGACGTCTCTTATCGAAATGAGAGACTCGAGAGACTGCCGCAGTGGCAAAGTAGTAGCGGGGAGAAGCTAAGCAGCAACGCCAGCGCTCCTCAGCCCCTGCATCTCCTTCTCCAAGAGCCGCTCCGTCAGGCCGCCCGTCACCGACGCCTTCTGCTCAGCCTCGGCAGCCTGCAGCAGCGTGCGTGCCGCCTCGGCAATGCCCAGCTGCTCGTCTGTCCACAGCGGCTCCTCCGGGGCGGCGTCCTGCACGCCGACGCCAATAAAGCCGCCCTCGGCCGCCCACTCGCTGGTGCGCTTGATGCCGAGTTCGTTCCAGATGTTCTCGATCGCGTTGACCAGCTCCTCGCGGTATTCCTTGGTATGGCCGGGCGTCGGGGTGACACGCAGGCGTTCCTGGCCGACGGGGACGGTCGGGTAGTTGATGCTCTGCACGTAGATTCCGTAGTCCTGCAGGAGCTTGTCGCTTGCTTGCTTGGCAAGCTCAGCGTTGCCGACGAGAATCGGCACGATGTGGCTCGGGTTGGGGATCACGGGGATGTCGCGCTCCTGCAGGGCTTCCTTGACGGCGCGCGTGTGCAGCTGCTGCAGGCGGCGGTCGCCTTGGTGGCTCATCTGGTATTCAATGGCTGCGCGGGCGCCGGCCATGACCGCCGGAGGGAGAGAGGTGGTGAAGATGAAGCCCGGCGCGAGTGAGCGCACCGTGTCGACAAGCTTGGCGCTGCCGGCAATGTACCCGCCCACACAGCCGTAAGCTTTGCCGAGCGTGCCGGTGATGATGTCGATGCGGTCCATGATGGTCCCGCGGGGCCGCCCCTGGACGTGCGCCTCGTAGTCGAGGTGCTCTGCCACGCCCGCGCCATGCGGCCCGTACATACCGACGGCGTGAACCTCGTCGAGGAAGGTGATGGCGCCGTATTTCTCGGCGAGATCACAAATCTCCTCGATGGGGCCAATCGACCCGCACATGCTGTAGACCGACTCAAAAGCGATAATCTTGGGGACGTGGAGGGGCAACGCTGCTAGCTTCTCTTCGAGATCCTGCACATCGTTGTGCTTGAAAATAACCTTCCTTGCGCCCGAGTGGCGGATACCCTGGATCATGGAAGCATGATTCAGGCTGTCCGACAGGATGACGCAGTCAGGCATTTTGCTGCCGAGAGTAGCCAGCGTGGCGTCGTTCGCCACATAGCATGAGCTGAACACCAGCGCGGCTTCCTGTGCGTGCAGCTTGGCCAGTGTCTGCTCCAGCTCGACCGCATGCTTGTTGTGGCCAGAGATGTTGCGTGTACCGCCAGCGCCGGCGCCGTACTCGTCAAGCGTCTCGTGCATCGCCTTCAGAACGTGTGGGTTGCGACCCATGCCCAAGTAGTCGTTGGCGCACCAGACCGTCACCTTGTCCTCCTTGTTACTCATGTGAGCGCGTGGAAACTCCTTAGCAAGGCGGTTGATGTTGTTGAAGTAGCGGTACGACTTGTCCTTGTGCTTCTTCTCCAGCTCGCGGTTGTAGAAGCCCTCATAGTCGAACTTCGCCGCATGGGCGTCCGGAGCGCTGGGGCGCGTGGTGGTGGCGGCGGCCGGGCTGGCGCTGACGTGCTGCTTGGTCGGGAGGCGAGGAGGCAGCTGGACTGTAAGAGATGATGCTGTTAGCGAGAGTGGTTCTTCCTTGGCGGTCGTTCGTATGCATCTCAACGAAATGAGGCATGCTAACTAACCCTTCTCGCGGCCGGTGAAAACCGAAGTATCAACGGCCTGGGCCTCCTGGGAGCGGCTGGTATGCAGCTTCGCCTTGCCGGTCTTTGCGTGGCCGTGGAACGTGGACATGGCGGCCTTGGCAGCGACGCTGGGGAAGCCGGCACCGTGTCCAATGCGGGCCGATTGGACGGCCATGGCCTTGCCCATGACAGGGCAGCGGCGGGCGAGGACCTGCAGCTTGGACATGGCGCCGCCGCAGGGGGACACGGCAGTGGGTGCGGCCGTTGACATGGCGCGGAGCCCCGCGGCGGTGGCCTTCCTCATGAAAGGGCACATAGCCTTGGACTGGCGCAAAACAGAGTCCATGTTGACCGGTTGGAGAGGCTCAATTCGATGTGATCGCGTGTCTCGGCGGCCGAGCGTTGATGTGTTGGTTGGAAGAGTTGAACACGGATTTCATCAACGGTTGGTCAACGGCGGGGGCGGGGATAAATTCAGTTTTCCGCAAGGACGGGGGGCGAAAAAGCGTTTATCCCGTTCCTACACTAATTCCTGGCACAAGGAGAGGAGGGGCAAAAAAAAGGGAAGGGGGGCAACGACAGCGTGCAACCGTGAAAAACAATGGCACAGCAGGACAGACCGGAGGAAGTCAATTGAGGTTTTTGTTGGGAGTAAAGAGGAGAAGAATCGAGTATGGAGTCGACACCGGTAAAAAAGCGAACTCCTGTTCATGGTCGTCCCCGGTCTTGCACAGCGATCCACCCTGGTGGATACGGGGGTCTGTCTTGACTCGGTCGTCTCGGTATCTGTCCTCTTCGTCAATGAGCTTCTGGCTATTTTTCACTTTGGTTTCAATCCGCCTTCTCCTATTGGTTGTGCCTTGCAGCCCTTACCGCGTTGCGGCCAAGTCACCGCAACTTCCTGCACAGCATCCGCTCGCTTGACCCCGCGGTATCGGAGACCTCTCGGGGTTTGTGGCACCCTGGACCCTGACGGCATTTTGCTCCATTCCACGCCCTACCTCGGCCGACGTTGCATTTGTCAGAGTCATCAGCTCACACGCGCAGCAGACCACAGTCAGCGACTTGGGTTCTGGAAGCATTGAGATGTGCGGAGTAGACAAGTATATACAGTACAGTATCCATACAAACAAAGGGCAATATGGCAAGCCGCAAATGTATCCGTGAAGAGAAGGCGGGGCAAGGTCAATCAATGGCATCCCTCTCCTATTTTCCATCTCCTCCGTTTCTGGTTCCCTGTGTTTCTGTTTCCTGACATCCCGGCTCCTTTGCCTGTGACTCCCACTGTTATGTGCCTGCCAAACGCCATGCAAATGCTGCGGGAAGCAATTGTGGGGTATCTCAAAAACAATATCCGTGATGAAAAATGCGAGCCCGGAAATGCTTCCGTCAGTCGATTATATGCGGTGACTCGGCTGAATCTCCGGGATTCACCGCGCGCCGCCGGTCCTGCGGCGTTACAGGAGGATCCTGTGGTTCCGGTCCAGACCCCATAAACCGTAGCACCCCTCGGGCCCCCCTGTCCTTCACCTCCCCCAACCCTCCCGCGCCGCGCCTCTCTGGTCTTGTCTTGGTTAGTAACTCTGCTCGCATTTGCTGTCGCGCTCTCATGTCAGTTCGACTTGCTGGAAACCGTCTCAAGTGCGATTGGTGCCGGTGCATACGTTGAGGTCGGCCTTGGCCGTCCAGACTCGTTGTTTGAACTCGCCCTCAGCCATGCCATTGAGCGAAGTGGATATGCTCTCCATCTCGGTTCTCGTCAAAGATGCAAGCTGTTCAGGTTCCATATACCCGGAAAGCATCGCCTCGGCGAATCTCGGATTGCGCGAGCATTTCCTCAAGTTTTGGATTTTGTCCAGCTTTGGCAGCCGCTCGACTTTGTTCCGAGCCAGCACGCCGTTCACTTTGTTGATTAGATCGCTTGGGTGGTACCGTACATGGCGGCCTTCTTGGCATAGCGAGCTGTGAACGGCGAACAGAGCCGGGAACTCGGAATCAAGTGCCTCGTCGGCCATGGCTGATGGGTTGCTTGGGCTGCCAGAAATGGACAGTGCGTCCAATAGTGTTGCCGGCGACGCTGTGTTGATAAGCTTGAAGTGTGTCCCCGTGGCGGGTATGGGCTGGGGCACTGCCGCCTGCGCCGGTGTGTTGTTCGCGCCCAGCTGGCCTGGCATTGGGACGGGCTGCCCGACAGTAGGGTTGCTCTGAAGCGGTGGAGCCTGAGTAGGCGCTGGAGCCGTGAGGTTGGTCTCATGGTGCGTGAACGGGAGGGAAGGGCTGACTAGGGCTGGATCAGAAGTAAGAGTCAGTAATTGCTGCTGGGGGCGGTCGTCTTCTGGCCGTGAAAGCAACGGGGTGAGCTGAGCAGATGTAGCACCAGAAACCGCGGTGGGAACTGGTGGTGCCGGTTTGCGTTTATCCCTTAGATGCTCCGGCACCTTGATCCTCAACATCCTATTGCTTCGATTGACTGTGTGGTGCGGTGCTGCTGAAGACTCACCATCTGTGGAACGTGGTTGATAGAAGCCCGGAGGCGGCATCCCAGACATGGTTCTCGATTGCAGCGACCTCTCGTGCTCGCGACGCCTGAACTCCTCTGGGTTTTGAGATCGGAGCCGTTCCAACTCGATATCCTTCTCCGCTTCCTGTCGTTCTTCCGGAGTGAGCTCATAGGTTTCTTCCCGTTCGAACGTCTCGGTTGATGTGATCTTCCGAACCAGTTTGCCAAGGTCTTTGCTCTTGAGGAGCGCATCCAGGACTCGGTCTTGACCAAAGGCCCTAGTCAGGTCCTCCTGGTCGACTTCTCTGGGCATAGCGAAATACTCAGCAAAGCGCGTTGACCATGGATCTGGGTTCTTTTTATCCACCACTCGCGACGCGAGCTGCGTCTTGAAGACGGCACTGTTGTGGATGATGTCCTCAAACGTGCCGCCAATTGTCAACCAGTAGACATACACCGGCTTCGTTTGGCCGATCCGGTAAGCCCTGCCAACTGCTTGCTGTTCTTCCGTCGGCGTGTATTTGAAGTCACAAATGATCACCCGATTGGCGCCGTAGATGTTGAGGCCAACGCCTCCGGCTCTGGTGGAGACCAAGTACACCTCAGACTCGGAATTGGAATTGAAATTTTTGACGGAGTCCTGGCGCGTGGACATGGGAGTCTGGCCGTCAAGCCGCTGGTATACTACCCGCTGACGCTTGAAAATGTTTTCGACGTAGTTCAAAGTAGGGATGCTCTGCGAGAATACCAAGACCTTGTCACCCACTTTCCGGCACTCCTCCAAGATGCGTAGAAGAACGAGGATCTTGTTGGAGAGGGCGTAATCTTCAATTTCGCGTACGGCGACGGTGGCAAGCAGCTGCATCAAAACGTCCTGGGGAATTTCCGCGTTTTCCTCGTCGTCGTCTTCTTCTTCTGCCTTTGCCGCCTTGGATGACTTCGGGGGCTGGGCCTTGCTGCCCAGCGGCTTTGCCTTCTTTGCTTCCGCCACGGTCTTGAAAATGAAGGGGTGGGCCAAGACAAGGCCGAGTTTGGCCACTAGACTCCACGCCTTGGCCTGGCCAGTTATGAGCTCCCTGCCGGGGTCTGCCGCCCATGCGACGTATGTCTGATACAGACGCTTCTGAACCTTCGTCAATGGAAGGGTAATGATGAACTCCTTCTTTTTGGGGAGTTCGTTGACGAGGACCTCGATGCCTCTTCGGTGCACCTTGGGGTCCACGGTCGCTTTCAGGACATGAAGCATTCTCCGGGCCTTTCTCTTCTGATATGGCTCGCTGTCGGCGTACAGTCCATCTCTGATTGGGTTCGAGAATCTTTGTCTAAACTCGGCAATGTCGGCCAGGTAGTTGGGCGCTACCCAGTTGATCATGGCATAGTAATCCATGACATTGTTGGTCAGAGGTGAGCCCGTCATGGCGATGCGGTTCATGGTCTTGAAATTGGCCGTGGCCTGGTGCCTCTGCGAATCTGGGTTCTTCATGTAATGGGCTTCATCGCCAATGACAAGGCTGGGGGTCTCCAGCAGCAGTTTGGCAACCTCGTCGTCACCACGGACAAGATTGGTAAACATGGTGTAGCCGATGATCAGCACCCCGCCAGACGAGGCCCAAGCCTGGATTGACTCCATCCGCCTGGAGGGCGACAACGTCCCGTATAGCCTCACCACTGGGCCCAGTATCCCATCCGGCGCCCACATCTGAATCTCTTCATACCAGTTGTCCACTAGGGTCGGCGGGCATAGGACCAGCGTCTTGGAATCCCGCAGATTCTCCGGAATCTGTGAGCGGACAGACTTGTCCGGCGATGCAGATGATTCAGCAATGACGACCAACAGGGTAATCACTTGCATCGTCTTGCCAAGGCCCATCGTGTGCGCGAGCAAGCAGCCTTGACGGATACTCGAGTCCACGACAACCTGATTCCACATGAACCGGACGCCTTCGATCTGGTGGTCTTTGATCTTGGTTCCGATGTGGTCGTTGATGTAAATGAGCGCCTGGTCATCCGATTCCTTCGTCTCGTTGACAATCAGGCGTGACAGTTTGCTCGAGACCGATCCTAATTGCGCCATTTTCTCGCGCAGCTGACGCCTACGCCGTTCATGCTCCTCATTGACCTTGAGGTTACTGACCCGGATATCCGCTGCGATTTTGTCATGCCGTTTTCGCCGCCGTCGCTTCTTAGTCGACGACTTTTGCTGATCATCCGATGAGGACCCTTCTGGAGTACTAGGATCCTCCGCAGGATCTCGAAAATCCGGGGTCCGCGGTGTGCCGGAGCTTTCCGTTCGCGGCTCGGGCACAGTCTGCGCCGGCGACTGAAGAACCACGCCCAGGAAAACTGGAATGATCCTCATGAGGTGTGCGCAGAAGGCCTGGAATGAGTTCCCTTCCCGTTCCATCCTCAAACACGTCATGGGTCGCAAGGAGTGTAAGTCGACCCGTACTGCAGATTTGCTGACGAAAACATCGAAAAGACGGCAGAAAATGAAAGCGGTTGAGTCAAAGGCGACTGAGTCAGGAGCTTTGAGGGTTGGCCAGATGTACTCAGCCCATAGGACTCTGTGGTCGCGGCTCTTGATTGCATCATAGATCTGGACGGTTCTTTCGCGAGGCCACTTGCACAGAACTGCCACCACAAGCCGTTTGGCATCCTTGAGTTTCTCCCAATAGTCGACTCCAATCTCTCCAATCTTTTCGAGGCTCTCAAGATCATTCATGCCCGGAACCTGGACCCCATCAAGCAGTTTGCAAGGTGATGGGGTGAGGCCAACCTCGATGGCTTCGGCGGCCGATGTGCCGGATCGACAGGGAGTCGCCAGTACTGTGGGTCGCTCGGCTTTTATCTTCTTAGGTGTGGCCTGCGTTGGGAGCAGCCCATTGTCTGCTCGCTCGTTAGAGGATGTTGCTCGCGTCAGAGGAAAACTGGTGTCCGCTTCGTCACCATGAGTGACGGGATCATCACGTTCCGGGCTGGCCGAGGTAGTATTATGGCTTGAAGGCAGTTCCGCATCAATCTCCATCTCATCATCAACCCTAGCGGTGGTAGTCTGCCTGAAGGGCGGTTCCGGATCGACCTCCATCTCATCGTTGGCAAAAGGAGCGACTTCGTCGTCAAATTCGATGAACGCATCCATATCATCGGAGTCGCTTGTCAGGGTGTCCGATTCATCATCGACCTTTGACGGTTTAACCTGTTTAGGTGTGAGACGAGGGAGCATTGTCGGCTTTGGTGGCTGGCGAGGGTTCTCAAGCACGTCAATGCGCCACGCTTGATGCTTCCTTTCGAAAACACTCCCTTCCAGGTAGTACGACAACTTCCGCTGTATGTCATCCCCAACTGTCCATGGCTGTTTGATGATTTGTCTTGATAAGAGCGTGATTCGGCCATTGTAGTGCTCTAACTTGCTTTTTGCTGAGCTGATCAGAGCTAGATGGTCAGGGTTGGAGCGAGCTTCTTGCCACGTCCTCCAGGCCTTGAAGTCGAGTTTTGGCTTTTTCTCGGCCATCCACTGGAGCTCCAGCTCTTGTATGGCATTGCGAACTGCATCCGCCACCTCATCTTTGGTAAGAGACCGGTCCTTGGCTGCGTTCTTGCGGAGTTCCGTCGCTGCCCTCTCCTGTTCTTCTTTTTGGACCTCGCGCCAAGTCACAGAGTCGACGCTCTCAGCGTCTGACTCTCCAAAAGCCGGTAACAATGGATCCAGAGGATCTTCCTCCAGGCCCGTGCTGTGGTCGAGGCGGTCGACGCGGCCCAGCCGGAGAAAACGCTTCATGGATGCTGAGACTTGGATGCGGCGTCCTGGAGGAAGCTGTTTCCGCACCCATGCAAACGTCGTTTCCTGGCTATCTCTGGGGTCGAGAGTTTGAGGATTGGTAAGCTGGTCGCGCAGCAGAATGTCAGCGCCCAGGAAGCCGGAGGAATTGCCCGCATGCAGCACAGTTCTCACTGTACCCCTCAGCAATACATCTCCTTCAGTGGGGATAATGGCAAAGGCGCTGTTACCCGTCGGCTTAGTAGAGACGGTTGTGGGCGCGATCCTTCTCTTCTTGCTGGGTGGCTCTTCCACAAGCTCCTGCTCAGAGGCCAGCGCCTCTGGTACTTCGAGAGGAGCGAGTAGAGCGCGGTCAACAGAAGGTGAGAGCGCATGAGACAGAACACCCTGGCAAGAGTTTGCCAACTCCGGCAGAGCCGCCCTCGACTCGGTGTCAGGGCCACCATCAACCGCCTCGAAAACAGGCGCAGCTTGGGCGACACGCTCGATGACAGCTGGCTTGTGTGGTTCAAATTCGACCGCCATGCCGCCGTTCTCCTCGCTACACAACTGATTATCAGCCAGTTGCTGGGCCTTCCATTGTCGGTATCCGAGGCTACGCCTTCTGAACTGGGTGATGGCTTCTTTGATAGACAGTTGGTGAGGCAGCTTCTTGACTCCTAAGTATGCCCACAGCTTGTCAAAGTCGAATTCATCGCCGTAGGTCAGAAGCGACTCGCCGTCAACCCCGCAGTCACGAAGTCTCGCTTCGAGCGCAGCAGGGTCTGGCAGTCGCTTTGCCGGAGGCGCTTTCCATGATCGATTTGACGTGCACATCTCCAGCACTACTCGATCCTCGTCCCAGAAAAAAGGGTCGTTCTGGTCACCGCCTGCCATGTTGGCTGTCGGGCGATCTTGAATGTGAAGCAAGTCAGCAACGGGCTTTGTAAAGTCTCAGAGATACGAACTCGAAGGGTCGTTGGGGTTAGACTCGATTTGGATGACCAGAAAGGAATTTTTTTTAAAGGCAGGTCGGAAAAGATTTGTGTTGGTTGAGGGGGGTTTTTGAAGATGTTTTAATCGATGAGGTGAAGAAGTGTGATGGATGAGTATCGAGATGAACAACAGCGGTTGAGGGGCAATGATGGAGATTCAAACCGAAATCGCTGGGGCCGGATTTGACCAGCCGATAACTTACCAGCATAGAGAGCTTGAGCTCGTCACCCAGAGTTGCTCTCATGTCCCGGCGTCAGACAGCCAGGCAGTTCTTATAGGTCAATGCCAGAACGCAGCAGTCTGCAATCTTGTTGCGCGAGGAGAGTGTATCTTGACTATCGCAGGCGAGAAAGAAAGAAGTTGCTTGAAATAAATTAATGTCAGCTTCTCATGAACCCGAGATCGTGGTTCCTGGAGCGTCAATGATTGTTAGCGTGGAGCACGATGGATGTCCAGATATGTGAAGGTGAAGAGAGGATAGGAATCGTGTGAATCTCGCATTCCCCAAATGTTGCTGCATGCGGTGATCGATCAAACGATTTTCTGCTGTCGGTTGGCTGGGCCAAGGTCGCGAAACCGATCACAAGGGTTGCGGGTAAGGTTTTGGTGATCGGTCCGGATGGTAGTACCGAGAAGCGAGAGCCGGCTGGAAAAGAACGTCGCGTAGAAACGCGGTGTTGCTCGCGGGATAGGGTCTGGGATGCTTCAGAGCCAACGGGTGTTCACGTTACCTTGCCTGCTGAAATGGCGGGCCTCAATTAGCGGCATCATTTTGACGCCACTCTCGGTGTGCGAATCACGCACCGGACTGTGCATCGTTCAGCCACAACAAGACTGTCAAGTGGTCGCCGTAACAGGCCTTATGACCACGGAGAAGAAGATGATACCCACAAAGAACACTAGGATTATATATTTATAAGATGGTGTAGTTCATGACTAAAAAGATGTGCGGTGCATACTTGATTCTACCCAGCCGGCTCACTGCCGTCAGCGGTTGTTTGTCACGTAGCAAACTGTCTTGGTGCGCTCGCACTGTGCAGCGCCGATAAGATACACGATACCTACCAACCTACGTAATAAGCAGCAAATCAACCCCGCGATTTTGAGCAGCAAGCTCAAGCGCGAGTGCGGGGCAACAAGAGGAATCAGATAGATAAGGTACCCAGGCAGGCTCGGTAGGGAAAGAGCAGAAACTTTGAAACTGCCGGTATAATACAAGAGAGACCTGATGTTTATAGCCAGCATTCCATTCTCAGCAATCAACGGAGACAATTCTTGGGTTGATTTCTGATCGGATGAATTCCGCTGGACACTAAAGCCGCAACTTTGGCTAAGGTGATTCCGGCTTTGTAAGCACATCGGAGCCATAGCATCCAGGCCCCGTCAAAGACTCAAAAGTCAAAAACTCAAAATAGCCTCTGGATATATTTCGCAAACTCCCCTACCACGGCCTGCCGCTAATAATTGTGTCTCAGGAACCGTCCCTCCACACATAACGTGACTTCTACACAATGCCTTCTCTTGCAGGGGGCTCGTACCCCCCGACCCTCGGCGATGCTCTCGAGCGGGACAGACTGGTGCAGACCATCAAAGACTGGACCATCGCCAATGGCCTGGCTGTCCGCCCACCGCCGGCAGTTGTGGTTAGCGATTCCGAGGGTATTCTGGCCATGAGCGCCCCTGTCACTCTCTTTCCCAGCCCCTTCCCCAGGATTTGCTTTGAGGAGGCTAGAGCCATCCAGGTAAAGTACAATGAGCTGTATGCCCGCATCAGCCGGGACGAGGAGTTCCTTAGCGGTCTTGTCCAAGAGTGGGTTTCCCGCCCACATTGATGCTCTCGCGCGGCATTCTCTGACGGCGGCAGGGTTGCTGGCGGCGATGAGTTCATTGCCAACCTGTGGAAGATTCACCTACGGGTAAAGGAGGAGGGCTATGTCCAGGTAAGGACTTGAGAACCCTTCAGCCTTAGGCTCTGGGAATTGACCATATGTCACGTAGAATCTTGCCCTCGGCCTCTTCCGGTCCGACTACATGGTCCACCAGGGCAGTGACGACCTCCAGATCAAGCAGGTCGAGTTCAACACCATCGCCTCTTCGTTTGGCGGGCTGTCGTCGCAAACTTCCTTGCTCCACAAGTATGCACCAACTCAACGCCGACTTGCTGGCGAAGTTGTAACTGAACATCTACAAGACATCTCGCTGAAACCGAGTATCCTCTTTTGAAGGATCCAATTCCCCGGCCCTCCCTCGACCTCCCCGCAAATGAAAGCGCAGAGGGTCTCGCCGCCGGTCTAGCAGCGGCCTTCCGCGCCTACGGCAAATCCGCCCTCGGCCACCCGACCTGTGTCGTCTTCCTAGTCCAAGACGGCGAACGCAACGTCTTTGACCAGCGCCACCTAGAATACGCCCTGCAGTCTTCCGACTCGGAACCCATCGCCGTATTCCGCCTGCCTTTCTCCCAAATCCTCGCTCACACCACCCTCGCCCCATCCTCTCCCGGCCGCCAGCTCCTCTACCACCCACCCCACAACCCCACCCTCACCTTCGAAGTCGCCGTCGCCTACCTCCGCGCAGGGTATGGCCCGCCAGACTACCCCTCCCCCGCCGCCTGGGAAGCGCGCTACCAAATCGAACGCTCCGCCGCCATTGCCTGCCCCTCCGTGCTCACCCAACTAGCAGGCATGAAGAAAGTCCAACAAGTCCTCGCCACTCCCGAATCCGTCTCCTCGTCGCCCTCCGCCCTCCGCCGCTTCATCCCGGCCGACGACGAAGCAGGCTACGCCGCCCTCTGGAAGACCTTCACCAACATCTACCCGCTCGACAACACGCCGGCGGGCCTCGAAGCGCGGCGCCTGGCCGCCGACGCCGAGGAATGCAAAAAGTACGTCATGAAACCCCAGCGCGAAGGCGGCGGCAACAATTTCTACAAGACGGCTATCCCGCAGCAGCTGCGGGAGACCCCCGAGGAACATTGGGGGTCGTACATCCTGATGGAGCTGATCACGCCGCCGCCGGTGGTGAATACCATTCTGCGGAACGGGAAGCTGGAGCACGGCGGGGTGATTTGTGAGTTGGGGGTGTACGGGACGTGTCTTTGGGATCAGGGGACGGGCGAGGTGTTGCGGAACGAGGAGAGCGGTTATTTATTGAGGACGAAGGGGGATCAGAGTGAAGAGGGGGGTGTCGCGGCGGGGTTTGGGTGCATGGATTCTTGTCGGTTAGTTTAGCGTTGAAGGGTACTTCGTAGAGGAGGGCATATACCTATAGCTGCGAATACAGGTGCTTGTGGAGGTTGTTTGAAGCTTGGGTAGAGAATCTAGACCTTACATTGAAAATCCCGTATTCCAACCCACTCTCAGGAACGAAAGCCGCCCTGGGAAACTATAATGAGCCTTCCAATGATTGACGTTACAACAAGCCTGAATGAACCGACACCCAATTTCCCAGATAGGTATCAGAAACACCAACTACGTGACGTACCTCTCTCTCTACCGCCTCCTTCCGACCCCCCCAACCTCAGGCCACGACCCAACAGCATCCTCCACCTCCTCCATAAACGTCGCCGCATTATGCATCGTAGTGCCCCCCAGCACAACCCTGACCCCCGGACTCGACGCATTAATCTCTGCCACCATCTTCGCCTCCTCATACGTCGCACCCCCGACGATAAAAACCACCACATCCTGCGGCTTATCCCTCGTCGCGCCTCCACCTTCCACAAACGGGTACTGCGTCTCGCGCAGCTTGCCCTTGACCAGCTGCTGTAGCGTGGTCTCCAACAGGGGCGAGTGCTGCGTGTAGACATTCTCGACGCCCTTGAGGCCCTTGAACCGCGAGCCGGCCGAGCTGAAGAGGCCCGTCGACTCGAATAGTTCGGTGATGCCCGAGGTGGTGGATACGGATTGCTGCAGCGAGTGGTGGTAGGTCAGGAGCTTGGAGACGAGGGCTGCCTGGCGGGCGGGCACGCCGCCGGCTGCGGTGAGGAGGTCGGTGAGCATGGGGAGGGAGTTGGAGGGGTGCTTGGCGTAGCGCAGGGCGTAGAGGGCGACGAGGGAGACTTTGTTTTCGGGCGTGACGGACGGGGATTGGATTTGTTGTTGGATGTTCTGCGGAGGTGGATTAGTTATGGTAAGGTGGCCGAATGACGGGAATAATGAAGGAATGAAGGAATGAATGAAGGAATGAATGAATGAATGAATGAGGATATCGTACTTTGATGTCTGTTGCATGGTTTTCGTTGCAGGCTATGCTCTGCTCAAGCTCGCTGACTTCGAGGAGGTTTTCGGCGCCAACTCGTCTGCTAAGCTCGGAGACGAGCGTGACATGCTTGGTCACGTTGCCTGAGAGCTTCCTGAATTCGGGGTACTCCTCGATGAAGCGCTTCATGTCGGCTATTGACTCGATGTCGGCATTGTTCTTGGTTTTGGACTGGTACTGCTCGACATAGTCCTTAATGTTGCTCCCGAGGTCGCCGAAATTGAGATACATGTTCTTTTTGAAGAATGGGTCTTGGTCCTGCGAGAGGACAATCTCTTTGAGCTCCGGTCGGATATCGGGGACATCGCTGAGGTCAACCCGGCCGTTGGCGATGCCGAGCAGATGGTGCACCATGGCCTGATATGTCCACTGCATGAGCAGAGGAGTAATGGGGTCCTCTCGCCTGTCCAGAATCAAGAGAACAGGGGGCGTGTCGACCTTCCGGAAGTCGAAGAGCTGGTCCTCCTGAGTTATGTAATACCGAACCTCCGAAGCAAGCTTCTTGGCGAGAAGGCTGGTTTTCTGGTACCGGATCAGGGGTTTCTTCTTGAGGCTGAGAAGGACACCAATAATGCCGTCGGTGGCGCGCTGCAGGGAATCTGTGTTCCAGGTCTCCGGGTTGCCGCTCCATATCCGGTGCATGGGCAGAGACATGTTGAGAGAAAAGAGATCGGGGTTGATGACAACATAGTCAAGGAAATACTCCTGAACTAGCTTGACCACCTCGTGGTCGTCTGCCTCAGCTAGGCGCTCCAGGGTGGACTTCTTGACGACATTACTGAAAAAGAGGTGGTATTCCCCATACTTTGGTTCTCTCAGCTCATCAATAAGCAGGCCGATGGAGTCGGGGTGAGGCCGCACAAAACACAAACACCGTAGATGGCGCATCTTCTCGCGCTTGGGGTTGTCGAGACGGTCCATCAGGTAGACCTCGTGGTTGAGCAGGGCCGACTGTGTGACGGCGGTCGAGATGAAGGGCAGCGTCTCCCTGTCCAGCAGCAAGATCTTCATCTTGGCCGACGGTGCCCCCGTCGCACTGTCGCCGGCCGACACCATCTTGGTGACATAGCCTGCCGAGGCCTGCACCACGTCCATTTTTGGATGCTCAATGAGATCAAGTAAAATGTATGTGTGTCCAATCAGTCAGTCAGTCAACGAAATCGTCAGCGTCGAAGAGCGGGCTCTAGGCATCGCCAAGGAGACACGACAGCATATTTATTCGCAATAAACACCGAGTCTGGATTCGGAATCGAAAAGTCTCCTCGACGCCCTCGGAAAATTAGGTAGCTGTGTATCCGGCCTACACAGTACGGCGGTGATATGTAAATGGATGGAAGTTACCGGGGCTTTGTTCAATGTTGGGTGAGAGTTCGCCTGAAGTGGCTGCGGCTGCCTGCCAAGACACGCGCTCCAGGGGTCTGCCTGCGGTGCAACGCAACATCAGCGCTAACTAACTAACGTTAGCTGAAGATTTAGGGTAATAAGAGAGCTAGAGGAGAGCTACGAATACAGTCCTGTATGTATGTACATCCAACCATAGTGCTCTTTTCTCCACACCTCCCCAACGTCACCTCGCAAACACCCACAATGCACAACCGTCGTCGATCGTGACCACACTACCGCAAACAATATGGCATCGGACGTCTGTCCAAATAAGTCCGAGCCGACGTAAGTTCTATGTGGCGGTCTCTGACCCGGTAGGTCGATTGCAAGCGACTAACGACGAATTTCCTGGGCGCAGACTCTCCTTCACGCAGGGCTTTATCTTTGGTCAAATCTCGATAGTGCTCCTCCTCGCTGCCTTCATCAAGTTCTTCATTTTTGGCGACCCCCCTTCGCCCGAGGTTACCGCGGCAATCCGCGCCACCGAGCGGCGATCACGGACACTCGCCCATAAGAAATCGCTTCTAAGCTTGCGGGAGTCCAGCACGCGTCAAACTGGCCAACAGCCCACCCTCAACAAAAAGAAGTCCAGTATCCTGCGTCCGGGTCCGCCGACCCTGACCATCGGCTCTATTCTCGACAAGACATATTACAAAGTGGACAGCCACCAACCAGAGAGCTTGGATTGGTTCAATGTGCTCGTCGCGCAGACCATTGCGCAGTTCCGTAGCGATGCCCAACACGACGATGCCATCCTCACGTCGCTCACAAAGGCGCTGAATGGAACGTCGCGCCCCGACTTTCTCGATGAGATTTGCGTCAC
Source organism: Chaetomiaceae sp. B2702 (assembly GCA_023628455.1). Classification (NCBI taxonomy): domain Eukaryota; kingdom Fungi; phylum Ascomycota; class Sordariomycetes; order Sordariales; family Chaetomiaceae; species Chaetomiaceae sp. B2702. The sequence goes on along the minus strand of JAMAKP010000097.1, from coordinate 54,504 downwards.
CGAGTTGACCCTCGGCGAAGACTTCCCCATCTTTAGCAACTGCCGCATCATCCCAGTCGACGAAGATGGCCTGAATCTCAAGTCGGGTACGGCCTTCGACGCCAACAAGGCCACGCGGGACGGTGCGCGGCTCCAGGCTAGGATGGATGTGGATCTGAGCGATATGATCACACTGGCTGTCGAGACAAAGCTGCTTCTCAACTACCCAAAACGTCTCAGCGCAGTCCTGCCTGTGGCTTTGGCTGTCTCCGTTGTCCGCTTCAGCGGTACCCTGTCCATATCATTTGTTCCGAGCAATCCGTCCGAAAATACACCCACCAAGATGACCTTTACATTCCTTGACGATTACAGACTCGATTTCTCCATTCGCAGCCTGTTGGGGAGTCGCTCAAGGTTACAAGACGTACCTAAGATTGCACAGCTCGTGGAGTCACGGCTGCACCGGTGGTTTGATGAGCGGTGTGTGGAGCCAAGGTTCCAAGAGATAGCCCTGCCCAGCATGTGGCCGCGGAAAAAGAATACGCGCGGCGGCGGCGACGATTCGATCGCAGACGTGGAGCGCTCCGTGAGTAAGACGAAGGGTATGGACATCGCCAGGGACCTACGAGCGGAAACCCGGAGGGACGCTGAAGCTGAGGCGGGTGCGCGCGCTGATAGGGTCCACGAATCGCTGAGATATCGACGTCGGCCGCGAGTCGAGGATGTGTTTTCCGTGTCTGGATCCATGCCAGGGGCTATACCCGATCTCGACCCCCCGACCTGATGCTCCGCGCATTGGAAAGAGATACCAATAATTACGGAGCCTTCGGCTGAGCACCAAACTCCGGACATACCGTGGACACGCCCATATCGACACGGCCGCGCTCGGTGAGATTGAGTCGAGCCAAATATTGGGACCCTCCGAATCAGCATTCTGACGGTTGCTGCGCATCGATTGAGAAAGGTGGCTGCACAAGGCCACGGCAATGGAACATTCAGCCACGGCAATGGAACATTTAGCCACGGTCTCGTCAACACGCAATGCAGAACAACATTTAAACGAGCTAGACAAGGCCATGTGAGCAAGTTGTTGGTTGAGTGGGGTTGAAGCAGTAGATAAGGAGACAGCTAAGGGGTAAGGGCCTATCTTCGATCCTCGGCCGGGCTGGATATTGAACCTCAGTCCAGGACACCGCTGACTGTAACCGGACAGCAGGTTTGAGAGAAGACGAACATCATGATCTTAAACAAATCCCACCCTATCTATATACATCCTAATATATTCACGCTAGTCTCCAGCCTTGAATACACGAAACAGTGCAGGCGCTCTCTTCATGCATACACGGGAACCCGGTTGATGTCTCGGTCATACACACTGTCGCCCACTGCAAGAAGCTAATAAACGCGGAGAGAGCTGCTTCACGGAGAGCTTCGCCGGATTCACCGTCGTCGACCGGCTGGCCTGTGCTATTAACTCTTGAATGGTAACCCTGGCTATATCCTAGACCGGCGGCAGTTCTTCCCGCGGACATAGTTCCAGTGTACAGAGCCGGCTTCCAAACGGCGAGGGCGAGGGACATCGAAACTTTGCGCTAGCTACAACAAAGTCATATTCGTGACAAATCTAGCGCATCACCCGGTTGCTGCTTTGCGTGGCATCGCTATGGGTTCCAGCAATAGGAAACGGTTTGCCACCCCGCATGGCGACGCAGCCTCGCGGGCGCCGGACCTCGTCCACCTGGGCGCTGGCTGCGGCGGCTGCATCAGCCACGGCTAGATCATTACCTTTTTCGGCCATTGTTCAATACTTTGAGTTCTGGCTGCCTTGATTGCGAACGACGGACAGCCTTTTCCGGTATGTAGAGGAGATACGAACCGTCACACCTTGGAGCAAAGAACCATTTCGCGATGTATGGAGTGGGCTGCTGTCTCGTAGCGACGTTCGGCTTTATTTCACTCAGGCTTCGGTTCCCGAGGCTCTCGACCTTGCTCAAATCCCGGTGAATCGAATTGGGCATGGGCGCATGAAGCACCACACCACCATGAAGTGGCCTGGGATTTCTGTCGCAGCGACGATTCCCCCCCTTTGTCGCAGCGATGATAATTTCTTTCCGTCGCAGCAAAACGGTGCCCAATACGCCCAATACGCCCATTGCGAGCTAAAAATGCCTTCTCTCTGCACTTCCCCTCAACATCCTTCGAAGGGCTTGAACAAACAACCCCGTGTCGTTGGTTGGGGCAGGCTCAAGCCTGGGCCTGTGTTGATTCACTCCCAGTTACTTAGCTTCATGCCGTCTGCATACACGCAGACCTCCGACGAGGTGTGTAGCGGGTGTTCATGGTGAACTCCTGAGCTCAACCCCACCCGGGAGGTCGAGGTGATGAACTGTCACGGGACACTCTGTTAACGTCTACAGCGCGGGTCTTGGAGGAGTACCTACCCAATACTGCGCTTCTGCTTTGAGGACCCCGACAACGATACGACGGTGCTCGGCCTAATCGCAAGCAAGGAACGGCAGTTGGGATTTTCTGCGAGCGTCCAAGACACAGCTCCGACACTTGTGGTGGATTATCATACGCAGCGTTCAAAGCGAAGGATTCGGAATATCTGCGCAAGATTCAACAATCAAGTCGGTAACGAGGTTCTCTTTGGGGGCACTCGACGGGCTGAGCCAAGCCAGTGGAGCAGCGAGTCGAACAGCTCGTCGTGGACGACCAATGATCTCCCAGGCTGTGGATGACCTGGGGCAGCCCCTGACCGCAGAGCTCATCAACAGTCCGGGACGAAGGGATGGAGAAACAGCTCCTACGGAGCTGGGCAATGCCAGCCAGAAACATGGCCCAGGAAAAGGAACGAATGGCCAAACTGGGGGAAAAGGAAAGGGTTCGGTGGTGTGGCTTCCCTGTCCTATCTGTGATGCAGACCTGGAACTATATACAAACCCTACCGGGCACGCCACAGCTCGGACGTATGCTGGTTTATCAAAGTTGAAGTACGAAATCTCCATTTTGTTTTACCTAACGGAACTCCGCTGACAGTTATTGTGTTGTGGCAGTGAACATATCTTTCGATGCCATTCTTGCGACACGCGGTGCTCGGCTTGCGGCAAGACTTTTCGGCAGGCAAAACACGGTGACATTGGTGCAATGAAGAAAGCGCACGAGGAGGACTGTCCACCTAAATCAACAAAGAAGAATGTAAAGCAGAAGGATGCGAGCTTCGCCGTGATCTCTGAGGAGCAGAACCACCGGTGGAGAGAGTGGGCGAAAACTCCGTGGCCGAGAACATACCAGGAGAGCAGTGTGGTCGTCGAACGCTGGAAATATATTTATGCCATATTTAACCCAGACAAGGAAGCCCCCAATCCGTGTAGGTAAAGAAAGCCCTGCGTGGTGTCCCCTTGAAACCCTCTGTTTGTGAGCTTGCTAACACAGAAATCCACTTAGTATCGGTATCCCCAGCGTCTCAACAACGAAGAACTCGGAGTTCCTCGACTCCCCAGCCGTTGAGTAAGCGCCAAGCGAGCTCTTCGCCCGACGACGAACCGTCGAGTCTGAGGTTGAAACCGTCTGGTTTTCAGCAAGAGACGGCTGACCCCCAGGCGAAAGAGGCCGGCTTTCTCGGTGTCGCGACGGCCGACTCCATGCGAACGCGGTTTAGCCTGCAGCATGATACAGTGTTCAACTTACCGGAACATGAGCCGGTAGTGGTCAATACGGCGCCCTCGGACGATTCCTTCTATAACCCTTTTTCCGGCGACATCGATCCTTCGCGTCTGCATGCGCCCCGGAACGAAGTAGCTGGCTCGTCTTACAATGTATCCACGACGGGCCCAGGATCGATGGTTTTTTCAGAGACTACCGGCCCCAGCACCGACCCATATCCCCCACTACCCACGCCAACACCCGCAAGCCCATCCCAAGACAAAGAGGCGCGGTGGGAGTATGTGACGATGCCAGGCCCGGACGCTGCCGGGGTTGTTCCGGAAGATGATTACCCCGGGACGATTATGGATGCCGATTTATGGGACCACTGGTGTTAGCGGGGGTGCTGCTGACGTTAACTGGTTCGCTTCGGATCTCGTGCCTCGTTTTTGAGCCTTATGGATACTGGTCGGCAAGATCTAAGCTGTTGGGGGCGTGTGGTGTGTGGCGTGCTCTTGGGTGATATTCAGGTTGTTATTTATATATCTGTTGTTAAAGGTACCGTGCATAGTTGCTCAAGAGTCAAGACTGTCTTGGGCAATTTTATTCTAATAAATCCATGACCAACAAAAAGTGTTGAAGAGTGGAACCCGTGTTCGCTTGCACATGCATTTCCCAACACGCCAAGCCCCTGTGCACGGACGCGTCCGGTGATGTCACGGCGGAAGGTGAGAGGGTGCCGTGCAGCTGTCAATTTCTTGGCTCGACCATGTGGATCGAAGCTCCTGCCAGAACGCCATGAAATAGCATCGGACGGCTTGCTTGCTTGAACCTGCGCAGCTTCCCTGATTCGAAGTCGCTGCCCTATCCTGGGCCCTTCTCCTGCACAGCCATTTTCCGCCAACAATCGCTAAGACGAAGATTCGAATTTGCGCCAAACAGAGCTGCAGAGGTGCAGAGCTACAGAACCGGATTTGGTGATGGAATAAACCGACCGAACAAACGAACTTTGTGTGAATTCCGACACACCTCCCTACGACCCCACATCTCTCTCTCTCTCGTCAATCTCGAGGATGATACCCATTATACACAGGCGTAGGAGAATTACCGCCACGTTCCACTGGCATCGGCTGGGAACTATTGACTGACGCTGTTCCCCGTCCCAGCATTCGTCTTCCTGGGCGATAAGCTCGGCGCTGGTCCCGATGAGCGTATGGTACCCCTTTTCCAGAGTTTAGATGCCTAGAGGCGTCAAGAAAACCATAGAACCAAGGCTGACCCACACATGGTACTTCAGTTAAACTCATCTTCTCCATCCTCTTGTCCTACCCGCTTGCGGCCGTCTTGAAAAGAGTCCCTGATGCCCGGCCCGCGTACAAGAACCTGTTTTCGCTCGGGTGCGTCGTGCTTTCCAGAGTTGGGACAAAGAGAAGCCGTAGCAGCTGGCTAACGACCATCCCCCAGTATCTCTATCTTCTACCTCGTCGGTCTCTTCGACCTCTGGGATGGCCTCCGAACGATGCTCATCTCGGCGGGCGGCGCCTACGCCATCGCCAAATTTCTTCGCGGGTCCCGCTACATGCCTTGGGTTGGCTTCGTCTTCTTGATGGCCCACATGAGTGTGAATCACATCGCCCGCCAGGCTGCCAATAACCCCCGATCGGTGGACATCACTGGCGCTCAGATGGTCCTGGTCATGAAGCTTAGCGCCTTTTGTTGGAACGTGGCAGATGGCGTCCTATCCGATGCGGAGCTATCCGATCTCCAAAAGGATCGTCGCTTGACCGAGCTACCGAATCTCCTCGACTATGCTGGCTTTGTCTTCTTCTTCCCCAGCATGCTGGTTGGGCCAGCCTTCGATTTTGCCGAATACCGCCGTTGGCTCGACACCACCATGTTCGACGTTCCCGCCGATGTCGACCCGGCTAAGAAGCCCCCCACAAGGCGCAAACGCAAAATCCCCCGCAGCGGTACCCCCGCCATGCTGAAGCTCGTCACCAGTTTGGTCTGGATCTTTGCATTCCTTAAGCTGTCTGCCTACTTCGACCACAACGTTCTGCTCCAAGACAGCTACCTGGAGTACGGTTTCCTCCGCCGACTGTTCGTTTTGCACATGGTCGGTTTCACGGCGCGCACCAAATACTACGGCGTCTGGACGATGTCCGAAGGTGCCTGCATCCTCACGGGGCTTGGATACAACGGGGTGGATCGCTTGACAGGTAAGGTCTCATGGGATCGCCTCCAAAACATCGACCCCCGGGGCGTCGAGTTTGCGCAGAACACGCGCGGCTACCTTGAGGCCTGGAATATCAACACAAACAAGTGGCTGCGCAACTACATCTACCTACGAGTGACTCCACGAGGCAAGAAGCCCGGCTTCCGCGCGAGCCTGGCTACTTTTACGACCTCTGCCTTCTGGCATGGCTTCTACCCTGGTTACTACCTCGCCTTTGTCCTCGCCTCATTCATCCAGACGGTCGCCAAGAGTATGTTTCCTCGCCCCGCATCCTTTTTTTGACAGCCTATACTAAACCAAGCTGGCAGACATGCGCCGCAGTTTCCGCCCGTTCTTCCTCGACCCCAAAACCGGCGCCGACCTCCCGTCCAAGAGATTCTATGACGTCGCTTCCTGGGTCATAACACAACTCACCTTCTCGTTTGCTGTCGCGCCCTTCCTCATTCTCTCCTTCTCGGGCTCTTTGCTGGCCTGGTCGCGTGTCTACTTTTATGCTGTTATCGGCACCGGTGCCTTGATGGCTTTCTTCGCTTCACCTGCTAAGCGCTCGCTGAAGAAGGAAATCGAAAAGAGGAACGCGAAAGCCGGTGTTGCAAGTGGTACCGGCAAGGCCAAGGTGGGTGAAGGCAAGCTGAGTCGGTCGACGAGTTCGGATAGCTTGGCGTCGAGGACGCCGGTTATGGGCATCACGCCGGATCTGGAGAGGGAGTTTGATGACGCCATGAGTGAGATTCGTGCGTTTGAGGCGAAGAAGAGGAAGTGAGCTGCGATCAGTGGGCGGAGAGAGGTGATGGGCGAGACTGAGAGAGGGAAGATGGTGTGTTGAGGAGAGGAAAAGGAAGAGTATGTACGGTGAAAAGAACTTGCATTGTTATTTAGACACCCAGCTGAGCGGGAGTCGAGCATCGAAGGTTTTGGGACGTAACATTGCTACATGGGCACACTTCGTGCTTTCATCATGAGAGAGAGAGAGAGAGAGAGAGAGAGAGACGGAATGTTTATCTTTAATTTACGCCCTCCCGATCGAGACCCAGATACGGTACTGAAGAATCTTGACAATAACAATAATGTATTTGCATTACGTTTCGGTTCCTATCTAATCCAACACAAAAACAACTGCCACCACCCACTGCCACCACCACCGCCACATTACTCCATTCGGAGCTTCGTAGCTAGGCAGATAGTAGAGTAAAAAGGAGGAGGAAAAAGAAACAAACTAGTTTAGACACTAAAGTATAAGTGTAGTCAAGAGAGCCGGGGTCTCATGTCTGGGTGACGGCCATAAGCTCTAGTGTGCAGCAGGTGTATCATCATCATCATGTGGCCTTTTTGTTCAAAAATCCCCCCCCCTCCCTCCCCCCTTTCCACACCAACATGACGGATATCCCAACAAGAATGAAAGAAAAAGTGTCCCAATACCAAGCGACGGCGCCAAAAGCGTTGTAGGTGCGTGGATGGATGGATGGATGGATGGATGGGTGCGCGCGTGTGAGAGAGAAGAGACAAAAAACCTTCCCACCTTCCCAGAATAAAATGTGAATCATTTCCACCCTCCGCGTTACCCCCCTCGACTCCGAAGCTTGAAAAATTTAAAACCCCAAAAGAAAAAAAAGAAAGAAAAAACCAACCAGCCAACGGGTATCTCTCTCGCGTGCGTGTCCCCCCGTCTCTGCGCTCCTCTTCTTCCCCTCAAAAATAATAGTGTGATGATAATACATGTACGAGAAGAAGAAAAGTAAAAAAGGTTGTCGTGTGAAGATATAAAAGCGAGAATGAAAATGGAAATGTCGTGATTGTTGTTGACAAGCCGATTGCCCCATAAGGAGGTGGCAGAAAATGAAGAAGATCAGCAGTTGGTTTTGCGGATCACTCGGATCGAGTCGTGACAGCGCCGTGAAGGAGTTGATGCGGAGTCTAATGCGTTGATGAATGAATGTTGGATTGATGAGTGGGCGAGAGAATCCCCCAGGAGGAAACCGTCAGGCATTTGATTGGTAAAAACGAAAACCCCTCCCGTCCCGCCCTGTCCGGTCGTGGAATGTGTCGTAAGGGTCGTACTCTGTGGTAGATAGGCGTATATACTGAAGCGAGAGATATTGAGCGTTGTCGGCACGGGCGTAGTGGGTGTGGTGACTCGACAGAGATTGTGCGTGCGTGCGTGTGTGTGTGTGTGTGCGTGTGTGCGTGGCGATAGAAGTGAATCATCCTCAGCTGCGGACCCCCCAGCCTTGCCGAACGCCGACGACTGCAAGCGCGACAACGGCGCCGATGATGAGGAGGCCGATGACAGACATAACCCGGTTAAGATTACGCCACCACCTGGCACTCTCATATCTGGTCTCGTCGACGACGTATTTCTGGTATCGAAAGGCGGGATGAGTGGAATCATACTGGCTCTGGTAGTTGTCTCCTTCAGACATGTAGGGCTTGGGGTTCACAGGGAGTGGAAGGAAGGCGGCAACCATCCATGCTGGGCACGAGTTAGAATATCGTACCGGAAGGCTGATGTAGGGAGACGTACCAAAAGGAAGAATGAATCCAAAAATGAACAGCACCACCTGGGCATTTCGTTTGCCCAGGATGCCGCTGTCGGCTGACCAGCTCACACTCGGCGGGTCCCACACACTGTAGCGAGTCGCCCGGCGATCTGTCTGAAGATGAGGAGACCAGATGCTCGATGTCTTCTGCTTCAGTGTCCTAAATATGCGGTAGTCCTGGCCCTGCCCTTGTCCCTGCGGGGCTGGAGAAATCTCCATCGATGCCCGTTCTGGAGATGGTCTCTGGACCGCGTTTGGTGGGACTTCTCGTGCCCGCCTCCGTGGGCTGAAGATGGCCTGGGGGAAGTTGTCCGTATTCGGAGACTCGCTACCGAGGAAACCTGAGCTGGGTGGCCGGCTGTCACCGCTGTCGGAAATGGTCAAAAAGGATGGCCGACGGCCAAGGAATCGTCGTTCACCGGAGCCGTAGTAAACCCTATGAATATGTATCAGCACACTGCGGGCGAAAAAATACGGCCCAGTCGCTACTCACCTGGCCCAGGCCGGAATCGACGAGTTGAAACTGTTGGCGCGCGAGCTGGCGTTGGAATGCAAGTTCCAGCTCGAGCTGTTGGTGAAAAGAGCAGACAAGCCTGTTTTCGATGGCCTGTGGTCCAAATCCGCCAACCCATCCCCGTGTTCGTCTTGGTCTCGCACCATGCGGATCTGCGAGGGCCCTGCTTTCAGGTGGCTTGGCTGTGGCCGCTCGAGCGACTCGCTACCAGAAGTCGCCGCGGCTTCGTCAAGTTGTCCAGCCATGGATGAAGATATGCTCGCCATTTGACGGCTGTGCATGGAGCTCACCCAGCCAGTGCTGCTACGGCGGCGATGATGGGCCCCGGAGCCCTCCGAGAGGGGAGAGACGGAGCGCGCTAGATCGCTCCCGCCTTCGCTCTCGGACATGACAGTGGACAGCTGTGAGCTCCATTGGTGAGGCTGTGGCTGGAGCATCTGGGCCGGCGGCCGGAGGGTGATTGTGGCCGGGGGATTGGAGGAACCGGATCCTGGCGCCTCTGGGATCGACCATGGGAAGCGTTGAGCTGTTGATGCGCCAAGGTTAAGGACCACTGGCGCTGTCAACAAAGCCTGAGAGGGGTCTTGGCTCGTGATTATGGACGACAGACTCTTGAGAGACTGAACGGACCCTGTGCGGGAGCGGAGGGTCTCACGAGACCGCTGCTTATAGTACCCGAATCTTTCGTATGACTTCTTTTTCGTCGGGTTGAGAGGCGCGACGACCAGACTCTCCTGAGAGTAAACTGGGCGCGGCTTTCGGGAAACGGTGATGAGAGACGACGAGGGCGATACCGACGGGGCGCCGTGTACGATGTAGTTCTCGTTACCGCCGCTGCGGGGGATCGTGGCCGGGCTGCTCGAAAATGCCGGGACAGGCGAGGACTGGCCCAATACCTCCCAATTGGAGGGGCCCGCAGAGTTGAAGACGAGGCTGTCGCTGGAGTCTTGTGCAGCCGAGCCGGGGCCGTAGATCTTGTAGTTCGTCGCCTCGGAGACGGTCTCGATCGTCTGGTTCGATGCAACGGATGCAAACGACGCTTTCGGCACTACTGTTCGTGTCGGGGTGCTCCCCTCCTCCTGCCCCACGTCGAGGGAACCAGAAGCTTCCGGTAGAGGAGCAAGCTGCGTCTCGGACGTTGATGCCGATGTGCTGTACAGAGGCTGCTTCCCTTTGGCGTCGGGTGTCGTGGGCACTTTTCGCAGGCCGCCGACCAAGCGGTAGTTCCAGGGTGATGAAGCAATATGATCTTCAGCTAATTGCGTGGATGACGAAGCACGGGACGACGGCGTGGACTGCGGTGCCTCCGAGAAGCTCTGGTCGAGTATCACGGTACTTGCGCCCGTCAAAGGGGTACTCGCACGGCGGTCGCTCCACGTGTCGGTCGAAGGGCGGTCCTGGGCGCTTGGAGACCGAGAAGCGTATGATGGGTGAGGGGAGACCAGGCTTTCGGTGACGCTATCAGAAACGTCGGATTGAGGCTCTTCGGGAACGAGCGAGAAAGTCCCGTTGGCATGCACCGCAAGCCGCATGCACCGGCGCGACTGGGACCGTGGGCGACCGTGAGTGGTGGGCGCAGGTGATGGGGAATCGTCGGCGCGGGAACGCCGCGAGTCCAATGCATTGGGATCTGTCATATTAGCTGAGGCTTCAGACGGTGACCTCAGATGGGGAGCGGTTGGCCCAGCGGGGCCCACGGCCGAGGGGCTGGCCAAAGGTTTCACCCCTGAAACCCGTTCATCCCTGGATCTCGCCAATGAGAAACTCGGCGCGGTAGGCGACGACAATGCGGACCCCTGAGCCCCAGCACAGCTCTCTGTCACCTCATCTCTCCAGCTTGGACGTCGAGAGTGCTGTTCGCTGTAATTTCCAGAACTTCGACTGGCCGCATTGTCCCGCGATGAGGCCTGGCTTGGCGCCCGGTCATCGGGATCGAGCCGGGGCGGGGAATAGCGGACAAGGCGGATGCCCGGTTTGTTTTGTTGCGAATTAGATCGCTCGTGGTGTGGTGTTGTTGGGCCATGTCGGGCTGACGGCGCCGACATGGCTCTGAGACGGCCGGCGCTCGAGGCCGGGAGGCTATCGATCCGTCGAATCCTGCTCCCACTTTACAAGCTGGGCAGTCAGATCCGTTCCATGTCCGTGTCATGCGCGCTATCAGATGGATATCAAGCGAGGCGATCTGTGTCGTCCGAACTACGACCGGATGAGGGTTGTTTTGCGAGGGGCAGTAGCGATGTTTCGATCGGTGATGGTATAAAGAGGGAGCGTCTGCTGTTGTTCCGAGATTCGGTCGGAGGAGTTGCGGGCCAGAGATGGCGATCAATGCGTAGCAGCACGGAGCAAAAAAAATAATAATGATTAAGATATACACAGAGCTAGTTACCTGGACGGGCAGGAAACAAGGCGGAAAAGAGTGCGCCAAAAAGAAGCCAAAAAAATAAAAATCACTGTTGGATTAAAGATAGACGAGAAGGCAGGCGGTTGAGGATGACCACGGCAAAATATCAATGGAGCATGGAGGCGGCGGGCGAGAAAGTCGGGCGAGAAGTCGGGCGTCTGCCGAAGCACGCGGGTCCAATGGATGCAATGCGATCCGGAAAAGTGGACGGGGGGGGCGGCCGTTCGGACAAAGGCGCCTAACGTTATCTCGGCCAGCACCTAGCTGCTCCTTTGGTGTTTCGCCTCGGGATCGAAGAAATTGAAAAGGAAATCAGACGTGGAGTGTCCGGAGAAAAAAGGCATCGAGATACCACCGGAACACTTCCAAGTTTGTAAATATTCCCGCAATCGTGCACTAAATGGCCCAGGATCACCCATTGGTCGCTCCGAAGCCAGCGCATCCAAATGCTGGGAATGTAAGGTAGGCTGGTAGGGGACCTGTCTGCAGTCCGCACGGCCCAAAAAAAGGAGCATCAACAGCAACGGGCCACTGACCGCTCACTGCCGCTGCAACGCACTCACAGAACAACCTGGAAGCAGTGGAAGGCTGAGAAAAGTCTAATTTCGCGTCCCACAAGTTGTCGAGCCGCGATAGGCAGGCTTGGGGGCGGTTGCTGCGTCTCCCTGCAGCCTGCCGCGCCCGGGTTGCGTTAGCGCGAACTCATCGACCCTGACGCTTGCTGTTTTGGGCAGAAGACCAGCACCCGGGGGGTTTAGCGGCCTTCCACAACCCCCGGAAAAGGATCCCAGGGCATCCTGTCATCTGTTCCCTGGTCGCCACGACGAAACATGAGGCAGTGCTCGGTTCCCTGACGCCGTCACCGACTGTTTGGGTCTTGATGCTGCGGCCAGAACCGAAACTGACGCGGTGCCGACTCTATTTTACAAGACGATGCACTGCTGCTGCACTCCTGGCTCGAAGGTGCTGCATTGCCAAAGGAACCACAGGGTACGACGTCGCCTTGAGAAGCGCTTCCTACAGGTGTCCGCAGAGGCTGCAGGTGCGCCCAAAGCATTCGCAGACGTTGAACCGTAGTTATTAGTGTCAAAACTCAAAACAGTTGACCGATGGAGCCGCCATGGAGCCGCCATGTCTCGGACGCCGCCGATGACCCGAATTCCGAGAGAGTCTCTCAAGTCGGGTTTGTTGAATCGGCTCTGAGAGCAAGCTGAGTCGACTGGGCCAACTATACTCGGTATCACAGCAATCTTCTCAACCTTCTACCCCTTTTCTACTATTGTAGTCTCTCGGGCCGTTTGCCCGGCGATCGCATGCGGCGAAATGCCATGCGGACAAGATGGGTCCTCTGATACGTGTTCAACGGTGGTGGCAGCGATCAGAAGCGAAGCTGCAAGCGGCAGGCTCGGCAGGGGCTCACTGACAGACAGACGCCCGCTGTGGCGGCCCTGGCGGGGCAGCAATCAAACCCCCGCGCGCAACGACACGCCGGGCCACGCTGATTCGCGTCTCTTTCGCGCTCAATCTGCTCCGTCATGCCGTCTGGCAGGACTCCTCCAACCAGACATCGCGATATCGCACACCACCAAAATAGGAACGATAGCTATAATAGCGTGAGGAGGGCATCTGGGCGTTATAAGTCATTAGGATGTGATTTTGCCAGCTAGCCGGCCACACCATGTTGCCACACGCCTAAATGCAGGGCAAACAACAACACTGGAATGGGCCAGATATGACTGTGCAGCATTGTCGTTGAAATCGAGAGTCGATGGTCGTGTTGGGAACACGGCAATGCAAGGGATGCGATGAAAGAAACGGCAATTGGATAGGTAATAATCCGGCCGGCCCAGACCCTAACCTTGGCCGCCGAGAAAGCCTGTCGGCTGCCTACCAGGTAGTAAAACCTTCTCGTCGGATTCTACAACTCCCAAACAAAGCACTCGGTTATCAAGATCACGAATCGCAACTCCATTCCCGACCGCGGCTGGTCCTAATCTTGGCCTGTCCAGTCTAAGAATAGGAACCGAAAGGGGGCATCTGAAGAAGCTGCGGAGCCTCGGGAGCAGCCGCAGATCGTTTGTCGACAGGCAACGATTCGTTGAAACGACCCAATCCCACGGCCGGCACACGACACACGGCACACGGCACACGGCAAACGGTAAACGGCATAGTCGGGCAGCCGCCGAGACGCGCTTCTCTGACGGCGTCTAAACAGGCGTCATATAATCGTTACACTAAAGTGTAAACTCTCAGCAGCGCCCAAGATGCCGGCCTTAGGAGACACCCTCCGCAAGCTCAATCCCTGGCACAAGGGCAAGTAACCTACCTACCTTACATAGTCGCCCACCCCGTACCTTGACTCGAACCACCCCGTCCCCGGCACCACGTGCTTGTCGTCACATGAAACACAGAGACAACGCCCTAGAGGCCTAGACCCCCTTAAACTGACCTTGACACAGACGCCGCCCCTCCACCCCCGCCACTCACCATCCGCGCTGCCACCTGCCTCCTTGTGCTCTACGCTCTGAGCTACTTCATTCCCTTCTACCTGTCCCACGCCACCCGGCCATCGCCGACCCTCTCGCGGGACGCGCCCTCCGTCATCCGCGCGCGCATCCGCTCCGTGACGCTATCATGCCTGCTCTGCACGGCCGCCACCTACGTGGTGCTCTCTCGCGCGGGGGCCGGCGACACCACCCCACGTGAGGCGCTGCACCTGCTCGGCCTGTGGCCGCTCGCGCTGTGGGACTCGCTCCGGGTGCTGTTCCTCACGGCCGTCTTGTTCACGGGCCCGCTGTTCAGCTACTTTGTCGTCGAGCGAGGCTGGGCAGACTGGCTTCGCCTGGCGCCCGTCAAGGAAGTCTGGCAGGAGTGGACGACCTGGAGGAACATTATCGCAGTATGTTCCCCCCCCCCCCCCCCAACAACAACCAAACAACAAACTGATCCCAACCTCCCGCTAACAACCCTACCTTCCTTGCAGGGCCCCATCACAGAAGAAATCCTCTTCCGCACCGCCTCCATCCCCCTCCTGCTCCTCACCCCGCTGGCCCCCTGGAAAACCATCTTTCTCACCCCCATCATCTTCGGCCTCGCCCACGTGCACCACTTCTACGAGTTCCGCCTGACCCACCCCTACGTGCCCGCCGCCAGCGCCCTGCTCCGCTCGCTCTTCCAGTTCGCCTACACCACCCTCTTCGGCGCGTACGCGACCTTCCTCTTCCTCCGCACCGGCTCGCTGCTCGCCGTCTGCGCCGTCCACGCCTTCTGCAACTGCATGGGCCTGCCGCAGGTGTGGGGCCGGGTCGAGCCGCTGCCCGTTCTGGTCGGCGGCGATGTCGGCGAGGAGGACGAGCGCCGGCAGCAGGCAACCGGCGCGGCGCGGGGCGGTGCGAGGCCGCCGAGTGTTCTGTGGACGGTGGCGTACTATGTGTTGCTCGTTGCTGGGGCCGTGTTGTGGTACAAGAATCTTTGGGTGTTGAGTGACAGTGCGAATGCGCTGGTGCCTAGCTCGGCTTTCTCCAAGGGGTCTGCTTGAGTGAGAGGGTGGGAAGCGTGTGGTTGGTTGTCCGCATGTTTATTAATGAAAAAGTTGAATGTGGAATGGACAGGCGCATAACCGGATTATAGGGGGTGGGGCTCCTGATGGCGGTTGTTGAATAGGTACCTAGGTAGTCAGTCAAGGCAACGAATTGATCACCGCCTGTCTCGGCGTCAAGTCCTCCTGGTCCCATTTAACATCCCGCTCGCAACATGAACACCCAACTCCTCGGTTGTGAATAAATTTTTATATTACTACTCGACCTGCTCCAGCCGAAAGCACCCGACACAATCATCAGAATGCATCCCACTGCCCCCTGTTCCTCCCTACCCCCCACCCCTAGTGTCCTAACACATCCCTTCAATCCCAAACGACCCGACCTCGTAGAAAGACCGTTCCGCTGGGATCATGTATCATCCCACATCCCCCAAAACGCCAGTCATGCGCACGTTTATGTCTTCGAGACCTGGAACTGCAACAAAACATTCAGGTACGCCGTTTTAACATGAAAGAAGCGAAGAAGAACCCAAGCCATTTCCCCCCATGGTGAGTGCCAAAGCTCTATGCTGAAAAGTAGATCATCCACTAAAAATGGCCAAGAGAGAAAGGGCCCTGAGAAAAAAAAGTGATGTACAAAAGAAGTGCGAAAGGAATAGAACAGGGCATTTGTTTGCCTCGGTGAAGCCCGTTGTGTACGGGCTGCGAGAACTAAAAACTGCGTCATCGGCGCTTTGACTCGGACCCCGCGAGTGCGCTGGGGGTAACCCGCAATGACGCGGTGGACTCATGTCGCGGGCTTCAAGAGTTGGCCGCGTCCCTGTTGCTCTGCGCGCTGGCGCTCATCGTGGGCTTGCTGGTGGGCAGGATGCCAACATCCTGGGCCTTTTGCCGGACCTTCGCCCAGGCAAAGACGAGACCGCTGACGAAGCCGACAAAGATGGCCGTGACACTGCCGAATGTGATAGGGGCGTCAAAGAAGATTAGGCCGCTGACGGCAATCGGGAGCTTATTGAGAGCGCCGACCATCGAGTATGTCGTCGAGGAGGTGACCCGGATGCACCAGGCCGAGCAGTACGAGATGAAGATGGCGGCCAAGCCAGAGTAGACCATGCCAATCATCAATTTGTTGCGCGTCTCGAGGGGGAAGTTCCTGGCCAGGTTCTCGGCAGACCAGTCCTCGACCAGCAGCGAGCACACAACGAGGACGGGGATGGTGAGGAGGTTGTTGTAGAACATAGCTGGAAAAACTGTCAGCCATGCAATCTTCGAATTCCGGCGCGCTCAACCTACAGTCATAGTCCTTGAAGTTCATCTTCTTGATAACTTTGCGCATCCCAAGCACATATGAAGAGGTGCAAATGACGTTCATGCCCATCCACGCGTAACCGGCGTTCAGCGTCGCAAGAGCAGCCGAGGTCTCGCCCGTGTGGCCGACGCCGTCAATAGCGGCCTGGATGTCGGCCCAGGCAGCAACGACAGAGCTGAGCACCATCAGGCCGAACGAGAGCAATGTGAGAGGGGTCACGCTGCCGCCGAACCAAAGCACCTCTCCGTAGGCGATAACGATAATGGTCAGGTTCTTAAAGATGGTGTAAACTGGGACGGAAAGGAACTGGAGCGCCTTGGCGCCGGTGTAAATCATGCCGACGAGGAGTAGCGAGACGGGAAACCCTAGCCATGGATATCAGTAAAAAAAGAACCCCCAGCAGCATTGCCGTTTACGGTCGAACACACATTTCTTCGCCTTGACCGGATCAAATGGCGCCAGGTTCTTAATCAAGCCAGTCTGCCTGGAAAGAAGAATGGCGAGCGTGCAAACAAGCGACTAGTAACTGTCAACTACCGTTCTTGCGCCTTCCATCCACAAAGCAGACATACCTGAACCGCGAGGTAGAAAAAGTTCAAGTTCCATGACGACCCAGAGACGACGTATTTGTTCACAACCGTCATGCTGATTGATGCCAGGCAGTACGCGAGAATGGACGCGCCAGGGCTATGGCTAAGCTTGTCGAAGTAGGCCGAGACTGCAGGTTCGCGACGAGGCCGGGACACGGAGGGGTTATTGCCTAGGAACGGGTCCTTCTCACCCAAACCGCCGCCGCCATCCGCGGCCCGCATCTCGACATCCTCGTTCCTCTTGTTCGACATTGTGTATGATCCGCCGGGGTTTTAATCGACTAAACGAGCGACGAGGGGTAGTGGTGAGGCTACGCGAGACCTCCGCACACGAGAGGCAGTCGATGGTGTTGTCGAGGGACAGAGTTCCGCAGGCGACCTTGAATTCCGAATGCGCACAAACGATCGGTGCGGCGCAAGAATCAGGCAGTGCTCTTCCCCAGCGGAATAAAGCAAAGCAGCACCACTCAATGCTCGGCGCAAGAGTAGGTTTTCGTCTTGACGCCCTCAAGAAAAAGAACGGGAGGATGTCGATCAAGGTGGGCGAAGACGCGTGTCAGGGGAGAGTTTACGAGGAGGAAATCCTGTTGGCGTTAGTTAAATTACGAGACTCGCAAACCAACGCTCCACGTTCACCCCTGGGCTCAGTGGGCTGGTCGCGGCTCCCCCCTTTGGGGCTTGGCTTTCGTATGGGGCAGCATGTGGGGGCGGTAAAACGCTTGTTTCGTCAGATTGGACTCGGCGTCTGGGGCGCCTCGATAACCGACAAAGAATAACTACCTACCCAGCATGCAAATAAGCAGTATGATGCGAGAAGGCAAGGACACCATGAGCTCAATTGATACAACTTTTGTGACTGACTCGGTAGATCCGTATCTAATCGTCAAGATGGCTCAAAGGTAAACACCGTCAATACAGAATTTGGATCGTTCAATTGTAAAGAATAGATTATGGAGGGCTCTCCAGCAATACCCCCATCAAGTTCCTTCTGCTTCCTTCAGATCAGGGGTCACCCCTTCCATGACATCGTCGTTCTCCCGCTCTCTGTCCTCATCACCGTCCTTCTCCTCTCTTTCATCTCGCTCGTCTCGGTCATCCCCGCCCTCTTTCTCCTCGCCCTCCTCCCTGTCCGTCTTCTCGCCCTTCTCCCCACCCGGCGCATCTGGCGGGACGGGATAGTTCAGATGCTTCCAGTCCTCCAATTCCTCCGTCACCGATCTCAGCCGGTCACGGATGCTTTCAATGGCATAGCTCCCTAATAACAGCCTCAGCGGTGGATACGAGCAGTGGCCCAGCTGCCACACCAGCTCGGCGCATTTGACGGCACTCGTCGGCTGTCTATCGCCCAACCACTGCACCATCCTCTTGGCGTGCAGCGCCGGAGACGTCGCGTGCGAGTATGCTTCACTAGCGGGTTTGATCAGAAAATGACCCCAAGTCGGCAGCGGATTCGTCTTAGAATCCGGCTCGTCCCTCCTCACCAGCCCCGGCTCCACCAGCGTCGCCTTGATATTAAACGAGTCGACCTCGTACAGCATGGCCTCAATCAACCCTTCCACCGCATACTTGGTCGCGCAGTAGGGACCCAGGCCCGGAACACCGAGGGCACCCGAGGTAGAACTAAAGATGAGATAGCGCCCGCCGTTCTGCTGGCGGAAGTACGGCAGGCTAGCCTGGACGATGTGCAGGGTGCCCATGAAGTTGGTCTCAAACTGGTTGCGCAGCTCATGCTCATCCTGGTCCTCGCACGCGCCAATGACGCCGTACCCGGAGCAGTTAACGATGCAGTCGATGCGGCCGAAGCGGTCGAGGGTGCGCTCGATGACGCGGGCGACCGACGCGCCGTCGCGCACGTCGCACAGCTGGCCGAAGCACGTATCGCTGTTAAGTGTCGCGATGGCTTCCGGCGACGTCTCAATGACGCGACCAACCGTCGTGACGAGGTCGCCGTGGCTGAGAGCCGACTTGACAAGCGACCGGCCCATGTGCCCGGTGCCGCCGAAGACCTGAAGCATTGGTTAGCGTCGGAATACGTGGTAGGGGTGCGTTGGGAGAGGACTCACGACCCAGACCAGCTGCTTTACCGGGGCTCCGGGCTGCGGCGGGTCGCAGCTTGCAGGCAATTGCAGCTTCATCTTGGATGACTCCGAGCCCGCCACCGAGCCACCATCTTGAACGCTCCGGGCATCCATCCCGGAGAGCAAGGCTATGTCTAACAGATGAGTGCCAACTGTACGTTAATCGCTAATTGAAGGCGAGGCGATGACAGTTGCAATCCGCATGCGCCCGCCTGATCAATCTTCAGCTCATGGTATCGCACATATGACCGGATATCGAAATACCGACACTCCTCACTGTGCAGTACAATGTGGAGGAAATGATGATGGAGCCGGCGGTTGAAAAGCAGTGTGGGGAAGAAGACATTACTTGGCAAGCGTACCCTTAGTTAACGGGGCGGGGCCGTGCGGTATCCGTATTGTCTGTTGAGGCGCCGAGGCAACAACCTGGGCTTACACTCTTCATCCAGCTCCGCAAAACCGTGGGTTTTCAATCAATTCAGCAACAGGATCCATCCCATACGATGATGCCAAAAAGCATGCAAACAGGACGCTTCGATCGCATTGGAGGGGAGCGATCTCATGACGGGGTTGGCGTTTACAGTAGAAGAGGAGGTTTTGAACACGGCAAAGTGGGCTGGGTTGTTCCAGAGGAGTATACGATGGAAAGCAATGTCAGTACTTTACATCCAATAGTTAAGACGACAAGGCATGGCTATCGCCATCCATGTCACCTATTCTGATGATTAACATGATTGAACATATTAAAATGATTCTCGTGATGGCTCCCCTCGAGAGTGTGGTTGTCGTTCGGGGGGAACACATGACTCTGACTTACTTTTAGACAAGGTTCTCTTGGCAATGACCCCTTCCCTTTTTATCGACAAGAAATTTGGATACCAACCAAATGGCGCAATCACAGGCACTCAGACGACTGACTGTTGAGATGCCTGCCGTCCCTCAAGGTAGCGAGTGATCTCCCCTGTGGAACAATCTTGTAGACCCCAGCCAATGCAAATTGAGATTGTACGACCATGCCACTTCTGAGTAAAGTTACCTATGTACTACCTGCCTAGGTAGGCAAAAATCTATCCATCCATGCTGAGCGGGATATCTTGCCTCGTTCATTCGTGCCCCTCACCACCAAACTTCCGCTCTGAACCCCCCCACATCCGCTTCACCCTGTCATCAACAACCTCATTCTGTGAAGTGAAATACACCGCAAGCCAAGAACAAACTCACGCCCGAGCCCCCAGCACGTAACAACAAAACACCCACCCCCCAAAAATGAAGGCCTACTTCTACGACAACCTTCCCGTAAGTCCCGCCACCACCCCTAAAAAAAAACCAAGTATCAAATGAAGACCAATAAAATAAAAATAAAAAGGGCGACCAACGCCTCCCACACAACACCAACGCCCCCGAGCTCACGCCCGCCGACCTCTCCCAGCTCGGAGTCCTGTACTACCGCATCGCGGACCTCGCGGGCGTGGACGCGCTGGCGGCGGAGCGCGGGTACAAGAACCGGGACGAGATCACCGTGTCGCCCGACCGGATGGGCGACGCGTACGAGGCCAAGGTCAAGATGTTCTTTGACGAGCACCTGCACGAGGACGAGGAGATCCGCTACGTGCGCGACGGCCGGGGGTACTTTGACGTGCGCGACAAGGGGGACCGGTGGGTGCGGATTCTGTTGGAGAAGGTATGAATGAATGAATGACCCTTGTTTTCTGTCCTTTTTTTCTTCTTCTTTTTTTCTTTTCTCGAGCCGCCGCCTAAGAAAGTGGATGGATGAGCTGCGTTGCGGGGAGTGTGAGCTGATATCAGGTTGGCAAAATAGGATGACTTGATTATCTTGCCGGCGGGAATCTATCATAGGTTTACTACCGACGAGACCAACGTAGGTGTTTGTCCCCGATAGTGGAGAGGGGGGGAAATGATGGCTGACAATGTGCACTGCAGTACATCCAGGCTATGCGCTTGTTCAAGGAAGAGCCGAAGTGGACGCCCCTGAACCGGTCAGAGGACCTGGATGGAAACCCTTACCGCAAGGAGTATGTTTCGCAGTTCTTGTCTTAGGCAGCGGTAGGAAGCTCGATTATGAGCGATGTAGCGTATGGAATGTTATTTTTCGAGTGCCGTTCTGCTGCTCCTGTCATAGTGTTCAGGCCTCTCGGGACATCAAGGAACATGGACCATGTCTGGCCAGATCTTTAGCTTCTTCGCTGAATGATTGGTATCGTGCATCCTCTCAGGCAGCACGCTTAGATCCCCTTGTAAGATCCCTGGCGCCATCGGTGGCGTGTCCTCTCAGGTTTGTCTGACCTGACATGTCTTTCCTTCAACCCTCATTCCAACGCCAGTATTATATGCAATGCTAAAATATATCCCCCCTCCCTTAAATGTATAAAGCCTATTCCAACGCCGAGCATCCCAAAACTGATTCAAGTTGTCGCAGCAAGTCCAACCCGCTCCACAGCACTCTCCTGGTGCGCGGCCCACCCCCTCCCATGTCATGCTCTTTCGTTCACCTCACCTCCGGCGGCGGAACCTCTGCCCCGGCGGCAGCAATCTCGTTATTAATGCCGTTAGCGGTCTCGTCGTCACGCGGTCGTCCCTCTGCATCCAATTAGCGCCAATTCCCTCGAGCGTATCGTGCAAGGATTACTTACCAAACAGGCGGCGCCAAAACATGGGCGGATCTAGCGGGCGCGACCCGCCGTGAAGCGGCGGATAGACATCATTGAAGAAGTACCAGACATGGCCGATAATCACGCCCACAAACTCGTCGCGCGGCACGCTCCCGTGCAGGACAAAGCTGATGCCCATCAGCACCCAAGGCAGGTACGGCGCGCGAAAGACGAGCAGCCCCAAGAAGCTCATGTGGGCGTCCGGGTTGCGGCGGGACCAGATGTACACCAGCGTCGACGAAAGCGGGTGGCCGAGGAAGGGCATCGAAATGAAGGGCGAGAGGAGCAGCAGGCAGATCATGGCGTAGACGAGGAGCCACGAGAAATAGGCTGGTGATCGGCCCGAGGACTCTTCGAGGAGGCGCGCGTAGCGCTGCTGGAAGTAGACGTGGAAGAGGAGGTCGATGGAGATGGGGCCAAAATAGAGGAAGGTTGTGACAAGGCGCCAGTACTGTGGGAAAGTAGGCGTTAATCATTGTTTCGCGGTGAAAGGGCAGACGATCGAAATGGGGACACCAGCGGCAGGACCTACCTGGGACTTTTCAAATACAGCGCGGTAGCTGTAGAAGAGTTGAAACGGCGTAACGAGCTTGCACTGGACGAGGCCGCTCATCAGGATGGTCGCTGTTGTCCACCATCGTGTGCAGATTGGCATCTCCCAGAACCAAGTCTCGAGAGGAATTCCCCCTTCACCACCCATTATTTGGTCCATGGTCGCAAAAGGTATGTCGCAGTGTCGGATGTCGCGGGTGTGGTCGTGGATGCGGAAAGGAGGTGGGGGTTTTGAAGCCTGGTTACCTATGCAGGTACTTGTATTTAAAGCCTGGGCGCGCTGTCGCAATGCAATCGGCGGGCAACGGTTGGTTTGGGGAGCACGGCGCAGCTGCAGAGGGCGCGATATGCAGTTTATCGTTGAAGTTCTTTGTTGGGGAGAGACATTTGTCTCACAGCCGGGCTGAATAATCAGCGTCCACGGTGAGGCGCGTGTGGGAGACGGGTCATAATGCGGCGATTGATGAGGTGTCCTTTCTATCCCACTGCGTCGATGTTAACAGGCCAGGATAATAAGCGGCGATAGCAGCAAGCGAGACGGGACCTGCGGGACGACGTCAGCTAGGAGACAAAGCCGCTTATGCAGGTATCCGAATTACAGTATTGTCTCTCCGGTGGCCCGGTGGGGACTGTTGCGTTCTTGGCATGTGGCTGGTGTCACAAAGATCTGTGGCTGGAATGCCGCTCACCACCTTGACCAGCCACCCCATTTAACCCCCTGTCAATCCCGCGCGTCGCGCGAGCTCAGTTCGCTGCCCGCGTCTGCGGGTCTGCGCCAGCAACTTACATGCCTACCAACAAAGAACTCCCCAACCTCCTGCACTGAGCGCTCCTTACATCTCAAACTGCAGCGAAGCCTCGACTCCTGTTTCCAGACCAAGCTCTTACATACGGACATTATTCCCGGTTACCAGCATCTTACAATACCGCCTTCCCCTTTTGCAGCCCCAATTGCGCCGCATCACCGACAATTCGCATTTGCGCCATCGCATCTTGATCGCAAGCTCCCCTGGGCGCTCCCTGCTTCGCAACCGACCTCGACCTCCCTCCACCACCACAACTTTGCCCGCACCCAAACTCGTCGCATCGCCCCGTCTGTAGCTTTGCCGGACGCCGGACACAACCGAGCCAGTTAGTCATAATGCCACCAAAAATAGCCAAGCAAAGAACCTCGGGCGCGGCGGCGGCAGCAGCTTCACCTCATGGCCGTGTGCGCCCAGCAGCGGCGGCAGCAGCATCACTGGGATCAGCGCAAAAGAGACGCAAACAGGGTTACGTACAACGTATGCCGCTCCCCTTGTTCCACGCAAAACCAAAAAAAAAAGAAAAAAAAAGAAAGAAAAAATTGTAAGGTAATCAGCTAACCCCCCCAAAGCAGGCGACCCAGTCCCACAGCCCAAGAAACGCCGCTACCGCCCAGGGACCCTCGCCCTCAAAGAAATCCGCCGCTACCAAGCCAATACCGACCTACTCATGCTCAAGCTACCGTTTTCCCGCCTCGTAAGAGCCTCCCTAACTCGCCGCCCCCTCCGAAAGAAAGAAAAACCAAAAAAAAAACCCCAGCCGCTGACTTCTCCCCCGTTTTTGTGACGTCTACCAGGTCCGAGAAATAGCCCTCCAATACCAGCCTTCAAGCGAGGAACTGCGCTGGCAGTCACAAGCCATCCTGGCGCTGCAGGAGGCCGCCGAGGCGTTCCTCGTGCACCTGTTTGAGGACACCAACCTGTGCGCCATACACGCCAAGCGGGTGACCATCATGCAGAAGGACATCCAGTTGGCGAGGAGGATAAGGGGGGTCTGGGGCGGTGCGGGGTGGATTTAATTTTTATTTTTCTTTTCCTGAACAAAAAAAAACCAGGGTTGCTTGGGTTTGCTCGGTTGGGCTGGGCTCACGGGAGGGACGGTGGTCGTTTTGCTTCTGGGACAAAATATGCTGCCTCGAGTGTGGCATTTGAGCGAGCGGGTTTAGGTGTGCTTGGATGGAAGGGAGGGGGGATGGTGAAAAAGGGGTAGCTGGGGTTTGATTGACATTGCCATCTTTGGGAGATTCTTACGGTCCGGCAGATGCGCTGTACACATGTACAGGACAGTTGCTCAGATCGTCGGTAGGTGGCGTTTAAAGGAGTTTGGGGGTTCTGGTGCTGGCTGCTGCGGCTTCATGGCGCTGCTTATATATCGGGATTTTGGGAGGCTTGGGAGGAGTTGGTCAAGGCTTGGTTACACTTACCCGCTGCTGGTCGTACACCGTCGGCTTGTGCTAGTATAATTGACTCCTTAAAGGAGCATGATTGGGCTGTCTGCCAGTATTTCAGGGAATGCCGCATTGGCTGGCGTTTCCTTTCCCGCCACGCGTGTATTTGCCATTGTATCTAAGTTTTTATCATCATGTCATGTCTCATCATCCCGTCATGAGGAATTTTTTATACAACACAAAGCCAATGCCCCTGAAATACAACTCTCCGCTTCAACAAAGCCAACTGCTGGGTATAACCTCTCACACGTATCAACCCTCCTCCGTCTCACATGAGACCATCCTGTGGCATCAGCGCGAGCCCCCATTCCACTTCAACGGAGAGCAACCGCAACCCCGAAGATGGAACGCCCCGTCACGTCCACCGTCAACCTCCCTCCCCTTCTTCCTCCCCACCCGCGTCCCCCTCCCCCCTATTAGACTCCCCCTTCAGCCTCCGCACATTCTCCAACAACTCCTGCTTCTCCTCCTCCAACTTATCCCTCTCCCTTTCCAACGACCGAATATACCTCGCCGACATGTCCAAAACCTGCGCCTTACTCAGCCTTCGCTCTCCGACCTCAAACGCTCCGTGGTGTGCTGCACTTCCTCCCCCGCCGCCGCCGCCGCCACCGCCATTTCCACCACCATCCGAGTCCCCCCCAGACGTGCTCGCCCCAGCGCCGCCCACGCTGGTGGGGGAGCGCATCGACTCAGGCAGCGTGTTCATGAGGATCTCGAACTGCATGTTGAGCCTGTTGCGGTACTGCTTTTCGACCAGGTTGTGCGAGTTGCGTGACTTGCGCTCCTGCGGGGTTTCTTCTGGGCGGTGTTGGGTGTTCTTGGAGGCGCGCGAGGCGCTGCGGAGTTTGGTTTTGCCGGTGGTTGTGGTTGCAGTGGTGCTGCTGCTGCTGCTGGGATTTGCAGCATTGGTGGCCGGGGAAGGCGTGGTCTGAGATAAAGCTGGTACGGAGGAGACGGCGCTTTGCTCGTCTATAGACTTCTTTGCGCGTTTGTGCCGCGGCGGTTCCGTCACCATCTGCATCTCCATCTCCATCTTCACCCCCTGCGTCGAGTGCCGCCGCTGCCAATCCTCCACTTTTGCGTACATGGCGGGACCGGAGTCGGAAAATGCTCCTTCTGGCGTCCCCGAAAGCATGTCATAATTTGGCATGATTGGCGATGTTAGAATGCCGGGATTCGGGGTGCCGAGGCTCACACTGCCGTCGCTGGCCCCTGGCCAGGGAAAGACGTTGAATCCCGGCTGGGGCGCATTCTGAAGAGCCGTCGGCGAGACATAATCGCCCACATACGGGTTCGGCGTGTCTTGTTGTGATGCATATCCAAAGACGCTGGCGCTAGAACCTCCTGACACGGCTGGAGAGCCATCGTTGCCGTAGAGGGAGTTGTTTGCGGGTTGCCAGTTTACGGCCACGGCGCTGGCGGAAGTGGTGCCTGGCTGCAAGCCCGGGTATGCCGTAATCGCACCCGGGAATGCGGTTTGGCTGGTTGCCGAAAAGATGTTCGGGATGCATTGGAAGTCACCGTGCTGAGACGTGGTTCGACTGGAGAATTGGGTGGCCTGATGTTGTGGGCCAAGCCGGTCTAGATCCCGGCCCCCGAGTCCGGAAGCGGCGCCGCCCGCCATCAGCTGCTGCACAAGTCAGCCGATATCCAGAGACCCTCTCAATGCTTTAAATCAATAAGTTCGAAACATGGCATGACACGCCTCATAATAATGCCCCTTTGCCACCCAGGCCATTGTCCAGTTTTAACCTCCCGCCTTCCCATGTAAGTTTGCAACCGCTGTCTCAACCGCACCGAGGCTGGCTGAGGGCGGACACACTTGTGTCTTGAATCGGGATGGTTCTTCGTTTTCTCAAAGCTTTACCTCGGCTTGAAGTTTGTGAGATTCTTGCTGACGGGCTTGAAACCGGGTGAGAACTTCCTGCTGTCGTTCGAAAGATTCCGCTTAACCGCTCGGCATCCCCATCTTTGAGGATGTGAGTTGGAAATAGCGCCAGTTCTTCAGGATTTAGCCCACTCAAAATTCTGCATCCATGCTTCGCGGAGTCTCTCGGCTGCTGAGATTTGAAAGCTGGAGACAAGGTGGCCATTCGAGTGTGAGGCGAGTGGAACTTCCCAGTTGCTTCCTGAGAGAAGAATTGAGATTCTCATACCTCAGAACCATGGACACCGTAATCGAAGAGAAGCATTTCATCCTCCCGAAGTGATGCCTGCCCTTGATGCATGGGGCGGGTTTGGCGTGCCGTATTCTGGGGATCATTCATCATGTCTCGGGGGGGTTTCTTAGGCGAAGACATTGTTGGTTCTATCTTCACATCGCTCCATCTCCTGCCACAAACGAGCTCGGGGTGAGCCAGCGCTATGAGCACTTATTGAGCGGTGCCGAGACGCCAATTTCGGTATTGGCTTGCGGCCAAAGTTGCTGGAGAAGTCGTGCCGGGTATCTCCGGCGGGTATAGGCTTCACAAAGTCGACTCCAAAGCTACTCAGCTTGTCCGCCTGTAGGTTTTTGATATTTGAAAATAGCAGCTTCTAGAATTGTCCGAACTTGGCTGACTGAGAGGGCACAAGTTCTCGGTTTCGGAAACGTAACGGGGCTGCCGAAGAAGGCGAGGCCCAGGCGCGGCCTGAGGGCGATTCCGTCACTGCAGAGCGTCAGATCACCCCACTGCCTGTCGACCGTATGTGCTAGACCTTTTTGGATGCCAAACTGGGCCGTACAATGCCTCTCTGGTACCAGTGAACGTCTCATTCGGGGGCTAGGCTGCCTCTCGACTCGATGTGTCGCGTGTCTAGCCTGTGCCGCTCGAGAATTGCGAAATTCGACTCGATGTTCACATGCCGAAAGCGAACGGTTGGCCACAAGTTTCTCCAAACAAGATAGGTTTCGTGCGGCGGGCGGTGCTATATACCGCGGCACACGCTCGCTCCTCCGATCCATCCAGGGCGATGCGGCACTCGCTGGCAGTCGCTGGCAGTCGCTGGCAGGGGGTCTCCATACTTGCAGCTGAGTTGCCCAGGGGTCCTGCCGAGACTACGCTGGTGGGCGACCGGTCTCAAGAGCAAGGTCTCCATTGTTGCGCCTTACCATCTTGGTCGGCGACCTGCTAGCGAATGACGCCTTCATCTCGGAGCCCCAACAACCCCCTGACCCCTTGGCGCGCGCCCGCGACCAGGGACACTTCTGCAACCTCCTCGCTATACATTCATGATTGCACTCACTTGAGTGTTTTCAGCTCTCTCCACATCCCCACAAAGCAGATCCCCCTCCATGGTCAGTGTCGGCGCTTACAAGCGGATATGGATCAACAACTGCTCAGACATGGAGTCGTTGGATACACGCGGCAGTGCCACATTGCCGCCCAAACCGCGACAACAAAACTCGGTTGGCATTCTGAATCCGGTTCCCAGCAGACGCATGCAAAGATCTTCAGAGTACTGATTCAGTCATTGGCTCGTCCCGTGTCCGAGTTTGTTTCCCTGTTGCTTTGCTCAGGAGAACCAGTCGGGTTCATCCTCGTGGGCGCCCGCGCTCTGGAATAGGCGTGTTGTTCAAACGCACGTCAGGACTCTGACGTCGCTGTTCCTTGGTCCTTGATGCATGAAGATCTCCCGAGAATTAGATGCCGAATCGCTCCACACCTTAAGCAAGATTTCGTTCCAGAGATCCCTCCATGCCGTGTTAGGAGGCTTAGCCGAGAGCGCTATAGCCGTTCATGGAGGATCAGAAACTGTCTGGGAGCGAGAAGCCAAACACAATTCTGTGAGGCTCTGATGATGATCTCGCAATCCGCTACAAAGAAAGCTTTCTGCTCATACGGCCCAGTTCCCTCATGCGTATGGGAGGCAACCATGGATGTTCCGACGAGGTAGGATGGCGGGGGCCAAACCGCCGTCTTCGCAGCCTAAACGAAGCCAATGCCGACGAAGAGTTTCTGCATGCAACCAGCCCGAGAGGCCCCGGCGAGCGGCCGTGGGAGCGAATGAGCAGGAAGTGTGTGATCCAACCGCCCGCGCGCAACCCGTTTGGGGTGACTGACGGGTGAGAGTTCTTGAGGGAGAGGGGCAAGTAGACTCCATCGACAACGTTGAGCCCGGTAAATAATATTGAAACACAGCCTTCGCTTAGGACCCAGTGAAGCGGTGTAGCGACCGGTTCTGCGGCTTTCCCGCCAGCAGACCCGGGCTTAGGTAACAATCGAGATGAGACGCGTGGCGAAAACTGCAAGCTCTGGTGCAAAAAGGAAACAGCGGGCGTCTGATGGAGCTGATAATGGTAACGGTCTGACGGATAAAGACAGTCCTGAGGTCTTGAGACTGGGAGATCCAACCGCGCTACAGTACCGGGGCGCCCCAAATGGGCGAACATCGAGGCTCCAAGGCTGTTGCCACAGTTGCGTGATGTTGAGACATCACGAGCCGTGAAGCCGCCGAGAAGATCAAAAAAAGAAATGGGTCGCTCGAATAGAGAAGAGTAGACCAAGGCGCTTGCCGCTACCGAGCGCCACAGCCTTCCGACTTCAATGTCCAGGCCACATTGTTTAGGAACGCCTAACACGCGAGACTTGGGACTAGGAACACAGTGATTCGCATAACTGACGCTGCGGTGTTGCCCTCTGGCGTGTGGCGTTTAGTAGCAGGAGCTCCTTTCATTCCTTCCTATCTTACGCTATCGCCTGCGAAAACGCGAAAAACTCTGGCTAGAATCACATGGATGGAAGGAACAACTCGAATCTGCTGTGCCGCCGAGGAGAACTGGGGCCTATGCCTTAGTTGACAGCCATAATAGGTAAGGTAAATGAGTCTTCAAAGGTCTGGCCCCAGGCTATAGTCATGTCAACGAAGCCGCCAGCCTGAAAGTCTCCGATCTCAATGCACTTTCGCGTGCGAGCGGTGCATGGACTTGCCCCAACCCCGGGTCTTCCCAACTGGGGCCTCTCCGACATTTGTCCGCTAGGCTCGGCGACCTTAATACTATGTATAGTGACCCCTGATAACCCCGGATTGCCGCCTCCGCGGCTTCCGCCCATGTTCTCGTCTTCTTTCTCATTTTGGCACCCCTTCTTCGAACAGCTAACCAACAGAAAAGCTGTTTTAAATCCCCCGCCATCGTGCGGGCCTCCCGACATAACTGCTGCGCGCCCTCGATGAATCCGGTAGCCGCCTACGAGTTCTGTGCCTGTTTGGTAGTTGCAAGGCCTTGTCAAGCCGGGTACACTGCACGACCACCGGGTCTTCCTTGTCTTCCTTGTCTGAGCGTGCGTTCCTCACGTCTTCGCGATCTTGAATGACCCCATCGTCGCTACAGTATTTACCCCGAGCACGTTCATTCTCGCCTGGTCAGTAACGGAGAGTCACCGCCATCCAGCGCGTTGGTCGGCTTCGAAGCTGAAGAGATGATACCGCGTACAACATCACACCCTCCCCAACCATGTTCACCTAAACCGTGACACGTGCATACACCTTTCAAGGCGCTTACATTACGCATTGGCAGATTTCTCTGCCATACCCAGCGCGATGGATACTACTCCACGGACTCCAATCGTCCAGACAACTCAGAACTACTCGGTTTCGAAGCCAACGAGTTCCCTGTGGCAAGAAGGCCATCATTCCCTGCGTGTTGCGCGGACACCTAAGAAACACTCGGCCACAACCATAGCACAAGAGGAGGAGGGATACTTGGTCCTACCACTGGCCGTGCCATGGAGAAGCTCTCAAAGTCCGGTTCTGCCCTGCGATGCGGTCATGGGACAACCATATCTCGACAGAGACCTGACGTCAAGCTGCGTTGACTGTCTAATCACGTCACTATCCTATTGTGCGAGCACGAGTGTCCCGACGTTCCAGAGAGGCAGCAGGGGGACCCGGTGTTCCTCCGGGGGCAGGGTAACCGCAAACCTCTAATATAGTCACGCTATTGATCGTTCGTCTCGAGCAGAACCTGGATACCCACCAGCTAGGCTGACTTTCGAGCATGTTCATCGCGGTTGCACTCGCCTCCTATCCCTCCGTCCGTCCCTACCTACAGTACGTGCTATCGACCCCGAGACCGACCAATTCCAACGCCACTTCACAGCGACGGCCCCAGACAATACTTCTGATGACTTTGATGTAGGGGGCTTTAGGCTTTGTGTCGGTTTTCCAAAGCCCAAGGGGTTGGTCAGATGATGGACACATATCTGCCCCCCCCAAAAAAGGGGCTGACCACAACACCACGTGACAAAGTACACAATGCTGCGACTCCTGACATTGTTGGAGGATCACCCACACCCCACAAAACCAGGACATCAATGTTCCAGATTCTGCACTAGCGGCAGAGCCTCAACGGCTGTTGAGAATCCTGTACGGGGAAAGAGAAAGGTTTTGGATGAACGATGATGTCCTAATGACGTCTGGCCGGGAACTAATCCTGCAGCTCTCAACCAATCGAGAAGGTGGAAGAGGGGCTACAAGGCTGGTGGTTTGCCAGCTCAGAAATGCGGCACCACGTGGAGACTGGGGAGACCCGGAGATCTTCAAAACAACTTTTGCGTTTGTTGGAATGCCAACGCAGGGAGGAGGCAGGGTAGCGTTGGTGAGAAACACAGCATCTCGTGCCACGTATCACAGGAACCCCCGGTGATTGACGGTATTCATACCAGTAATGTGCCTTGAAATCTTGCGCGAACCAAGAATTAAACCTTACACCTTCGAACATCACCCTTCAAAAAACCGAGTTTCACGATACCCAGCGAGTGAGAGGAGGAGAGCGCAATAAAGTTTGGAAGTAGATCAGCAGCGGTCGCCTCGCCGTCCCATCCCAAGTCTCCATTTCTACCTTATTCTACCCAATCCATTTGATTTTGTTTTTCCAAATTTGTTTTTCTCTCTCTTTCTTCCCCCCCAACCCTATCATCAAGTCATACCCGTCATCGCATCATTCCAAGAAATCTGATTCTTCCAGAAGGCTCCTCCGCCGCGCGCTCTGCTCTGCTTGCATCTCCGGCCCCATGGCTTAGCTGAGGCTAAATCCGGTTGGGTTGGGTCGGGTCAGGTTGGGCTGCGAGGAGCCGAGCCGGAGAGTCGGCCTTCTTCTTCTATCTCTGCTGCCTGCCATCCATCCATCTCCAACTTGCCTCCCAATTTCCTAGGCGCTGCTGCTGCCGCTGTTGTATCGAAACTTCCCTCCTTCTTATCTTCCGCTCAGCTCAGTCAGGGGAAGGATATATAACAATGTCGGTGGTGTGGTGGTTGTGACAAAGCGGGAAGAATATATAACAGAAAAAAAAAAAGAAAGGAAAAAAAGCGAACAGCTAGTGGGGTTGTGTTTCCCAACAACAACAACAACAACAACAACAGCAACAACAACAACCCAGTCCAGGTTTTGTTTCAATCCATACACGTTGTTGTTGTGTCAAGTTCTCGAGTGAGAGTCAAGAAGAAGATGAAGAGGAAGGGAATTGATGATGATGTGACAACAAGTTGTTCTCCCCCCAACCGGAGAGGGATGAGAGGGGAAAAAAAAAGAAAAAAGAAAAAAAAAAAGATGATTTTGCTTTTTGTTTGCGCCGCCCCGGCCGTTTGGTGACAAAAGCCCGCACCGTTCCGTCCCAAGTCTATGGTTTGATTTCCCATCCATCCGCTAACAGATGCTAATTTGAGACAACGACAGGAGGTTTTCGAACATGAGGGAAAAGAAAAAGAAAGAAAGAAAAGTCAAGGACAGAGCGTGCGTGCTCTGATGGCTGTGGAGGGCACCTCCTAAGGTTTCGGTAAATATATGTCTTGTGGGTGGTGGTGGTGTTGGTGGTGATGGTGGACGCTGAGTTAATTGTTTTAGATCCTGTTCCCGCTCAGCTGCACTGACGGGAATAGCGCATACTGGTTCGGCGGAGGCGGCGTGCTGAGGCTCGTGGTCCTCGCACGTCCACGCCTGGCCGCGACCGAAGTCTTGACCTTGTTGGGCCACGGCTCGTCCGTTGCCAAAGTGACGAGGTTGGACTCGCTGCCACGGCTCTTGAAATGGGGCCGGCGGCTGGACGGCTGGGCCGCCTCTTCCGACTCGGGGAGCGTGGGCATGGTGGTCTTGCTCTCGGCCCCGCCGTGGGACCCGAATGAGGGAAACCGCTGCAGCGGCTCGGCTGCCGGGAGACAGGGCTCCATGTCGAGCGAGGAAATGCTTGCCGTCAGTCGGGTGTAGTCGGTCGATGTCGAGGCGGTCGAGTTGTGCTTATCGAACGCGGAGCTGGTGCTTTCGATTGTACCGGTCGTCGAAGCGCTGGTGCGGTACCGGAGGAGGAGCGCTGAAGGGTCCATGTTCAGTGCGGGCTCGTCGAAATGACGAAAAGCAAAGTCAGAGGCTTCTTGCCTTTCCGCCTCGCAGGCCATCATCTGCTGCTGATAATCCATGGGAATCAGGAGGGACGGCGACAGAGTGAAGCCCTGAGATTCTCGGAAACTCGACGTGTCAGACAGCTTCCGTACGTGAAGCAGGTTCAGGTTCTTGGACTCGGCTCTCGGCAGGGAGAAGTTGGACGCTTTCGGGTTGCTCATCACCGTCGGCGTGATCGCTTCTTGTGCGGTCGCCGACGAGAGCCGGCTGACGGGACTGAGAGCCGGCACATCGAACTGCCCTGGCGTCAGCATTGCGGGGGAGGCTTCACACGACTCAATACGTCGTCCATAGGCGTCAACGGGCGTCGCCGTGTCACCATCCCTGCTCGTCTCCAATGACGAGCGACCCCACTCGTAGTCGCAGTCGGCTTCCGCCTCGTGATCATAGCAATAGTCGATATCGTCCTCCCACGCCTCTCGCGGCAACACCTCGCCGTCCTCGGCCAATGCTTCCCTGAGGGCTCGCTGCGCAGCAAACATATCGAACCGGCCCAGGGTGTCAGAGGCATCACTGGTTCGGCGACCCGAGTCGTCGTTTTGGCGGAACGCAAAGCCCCTCAGCATGGGGACAGACTGGCTGCCGCGAAGGGATGAGTTGCTGGCAACACTTGCCCGGGATTTCTTCAACGCGGCTGCGTTCTCATCCTCCTCGGGCACGTTGGGCAGCGTATGTTCGGAAGCGTTGCTGCTGGTACAGGGGAGCGGCCAGTTGGCATCGTCCTGGGGCCCCGTGGTACTGGCATAGGCGTATTCGGGGATAACATCCATGTCTGGTGCCGGTGTGTATCCGTATGACGTTGTGGGAGGGCTGACGGGGTCGGCATACAGCTGGGGAGAACGGAAGCTCGTGCTCGTATGTGGCCTATCCACCGAGTCGAATCGCTCATGGCGAGACGACATTCGACTCGAACCTCGAGGAGGGGGGATAGGACCGCCAGGGGCGGACTGCTCGATAGGAGACCTTGGAGGGCGCGGCGGCGGAATGCCCATGTTCAGCTGTTCCTGGGACTGAGAGCGATTAAGCAATCGCCGGGAAGACGGGTGCTTCTTTAGCACCGACGCATTTCTGGTATGGGAATGCGTCTTCTGCAGCTCGAGAGGGGCAGTCATCATGTCCTCCTCGCTCAGCGGGAGCGAGTCGGACGAGAAGTCGGCAAAGTGTAGATCGTCTGGTCTCACACCCTTCCGCCCCCCATGAGCAACGGCCTGAGAACCACGAAGGTGTGCGAACTCGGACGCCAGAGTGGTCCGGTTCGCGTGTTGCGAGTCAGGGCCGTGGTCCTTTTGCGTGTGAGCCACATGCTGGAAGTTGTATGGTCCGGAAATATTGAGTCGGCGCTGTGCCTCGGCAACCTGGTCCTGTTTCGTGCTCCGGCGAAGGCCAAAAATGGCCGGCAGCGTCGAGTCCCGGCTTGGAGCCGAAGTTTGGGCAAGGGGCAGCGACGGGTCAATGACTGCGTCGGTCGAGTACATGGAACTTGACGAGCTTTGGGCGCTGCTCTCGCGCCTCGTCTTCCCTCTCCGGTTGAAGATGGTCTTGCCGAAGATCTGTACGCTGTCGGGCCGTTCCCGAGAAGGCATGCTGCTGGATGTTGACCGTCCCGAGGATTTCCTCGAGAGCGTCTTCCCGTCCAACGCGTTCTCCCACGAGGGTCGGTCGGCCGAGGTCAACGACCGCAGCGACGAGGAACCGGACGAGGTGGTGTGGTGACTCTGATGCTTGTCGTGGGCGGACCGCCTCATCTGCTGGCTGAGTTCGCGAAGGCTCTCTGGTGACGGCGGGCCATCGACGGCCGGGTCCAGGAGCCGGTCAATGGAGCGCGTGTCGTGCGGCACAACAGCGGATGACGTGACTGGTCTGACGGGGGGCGGCGCGGTATCCCTCTGGGGGCTCTGGAGGCCGAGAATCCTCGACTTCTTGCCGGGCTTGGATCCGTGTTTGGAGCTCTTTGGTGGCCGCGGCTTCTCCTCCACCCGGTACACGGGCATGTTGGACGCGGCGTAGAAATTCATGGCGGGCAGAGCGGGTGAATGACTATCGTCCCTGTCCGGATACCAACACGCAGTGACGCGGCGTGGCGGGGGGTGTGCTGGGAGCAGTCGACCGTGGGTGTCGCGGCCACAGGTCGACGCCCACTCTACTGGCACTTGCCAGTCGGGTTGCCGGGGATAAGCCGTCCCGGGCGTGTGGGCGAGGGCATCCGCAGCGGGGACGGGGCGCCGAAATATTAGGCGATCAGACGGATGGATGGGCGGATGGGTGGATGATTGAAATGGTGGCAAAGATGGGGGGGATGGGAGATGGTTGATGAGTGATGGCGGCGGCGGGGCGCGTCGAACTGCGTTGCCAAACACCCGATCTCAGTCAGCACCAAAAGTGACAATCGAGTCGACGTCCCCGGGAAACAAAACGATTCAGCGTTAATAATGCACTGTTGTTATTCACAGGGACAGCCAGCAAAAAAGCAGCAATCCAGGAAGCACACGGGCTGTTTGGGAAGAGCGACGGGCCCGGGGTCCCATATATTGCCCCAGACGGCTTTCGCATCCTGGCTGCTCTTTTCAATGCGTTCCGACGACTTCTTCTCTCGCTCACACGCCAGGGTCAACGGCCTGCGCTGGCGGGCAGCCAATGGCGCCAAAGACCAGGATACCGTGGCTTCCTGGCCCTGGTGCGCAGGGGCAGGGCAGTCAGGGCAGTCGAAGAAAAGTTCTGTGGGGCCAGAAGTGGGGTGGCTACTTCTTCCTTGCAAGGGTCCCGATACCTGCACCCCGCGACGGCCTCAGCGACCAGTGGCTTGGCGCCGTAACTGTCTGATGGTGCTAACGCGGCCGCTGCAAGACCGGGCAGAAACGGTGCGTTGCCCGTTGGCGGGAACCCTCCGAACGGCAGCATCTTCTCCGCATCTCCGCACGTGGAGCCTGCGACCAGCGGGTTTCTGGACGGAACGGTGTGATTTGCAAACTGGAAATCATATTGCGCAGCCAACAATACCTACCTACCTACATACCTTGGTTAGTACAAAACAGCTGTAAAGTTGCAGCACCATACCTTACCCAGGGACGCAAGCACTTTTTTGGAACTGGCAACCACCCGCTTGTTCCAAGATGCTGTTTCAAGGTGCCTCGCGCGACGGGACAGGGCCAGGAACTTTACTCGTTTTCGTTTCACACCGGTCGACGTGTGATCTACCAAACTGCACATCGCTTCAAAACATCAATGCAGAACAAACACACGGGGGGGGATGTGGACCCGGACTCGAGGCCATGGGGAATTGAGCGCGGGTAGGAACGGACCGGAAAATATCTAATGGTTGCACCGCAAGCCAATATAATACCTGCAGCAATGCTCGTCGGGGTCCGGCTTAAATGAGCCCAGCCTACCTGCACGGTACTCTGTAGGCCGACTGGATGACGACGGAGCGCGTGAGCGGGAGAGCCAACACCGGGGCGGGCACTATCCAGCAATAACTACTATGTAGCCTCTGCCGGACCAGGGCTGGTCGGGCGGCGGCGCTCATCAACGCACTGCGGGCGGAGGATATTGGCATCCGTCGCAGCGTTGTACCGGGAAGCAGCACTGATTGCGAGCAGCCGGCCGTCAACCTGTGCTATTGAGCCGTGACACACTGCTGGGTATTCGATGCTGCTTCCAGACGTCCCAAAGGTCCCAGACATGCTGTCGCTTGCCGGTCGCCTCTGCGAATACAACCTCGCCAGTCTCGTCTCGTACGTATAGGCAAGCTGCCGTCTCTGGGTCCGACGTATCACGCTACGATAAATTTAGCCCTACCGGGCATGATTCGCTGGCCCTGTCGACGGCGTGCAGCGATCGCATGCCGGCAAGTCTCTGGCTGCCGCATATTCATTGCAAGTCGTAAATGGCGGCGAGACACTCGGTCGGCGCTGGTGGGCACGAGACTCACATGGCGACCGATGAGGAAACGAAACTCGGCCGAGGTCGTCCGTGATCGAGTGTGCGGTCGGCGCTAGCCAGTGTGCTTCCCCAGATTCCATCGCGATGTCTGGCCCATGATGGCCGATCGGCCGAGTGGTTCGATCATGGGTGGGTTCCCTAGGGCTCTTGGGTCTGGGGAAGGCCCGTCATCCCCGCACCTCGACGGAGGGAAGACACCGTAACATTGAGCTTTTGGACGCTCATGGGCGCGACCGCGCCGGGGAAGCGGGACGGGGGCCCTGGCCTGGACCCCGAAAACCTCGACCACCACCACCACCACGAGGCGAGCTTGTCTTGTGGTAGGAGATTGATGAAATTGGATGGTTTGCCGAGGGACCATGTGTTGAAGTCGTTTTCTCACGTGGCGTGTGCGGCCTCGCCTGCACCCCCTCTGGCAGCGCCGCCGAGACGCGGCGAATCTCGAGAGATTGGCAGCGTTGGCGGGTTCAGTGTTGGCTCAGTGTTGACGCGAGATGCACGAATGGGGGGAATCGCGCCTGCATGAATCCCACACGCTCTCGACGCTTTGCTCGCCCCTTCCTGGTTCTCTCTTGCTGGGTTTGGTACAGTACAGGTGTCCATGGCTGCCCAGTCGAGGAAAGATGCGGGCTGACGAGCTCCTTCTTCTCTCCTGCTTATTTAGTGCAGGTTGAAACCCCGCCCAAACCAAGCCAAAGCTGGAAAGCCAGGGCATCTCTCCACTTGTGTGTATGTACTCTCTCTGCTGGCCTCCAAAAAAAAAAAAAATCCCCGACTCCTCGAGCAAAA
Source organism: Chaetomiaceae sp. B2702 (assembly GCA_023628455.1). Classification (NCBI taxonomy): domain Eukaryota; kingdom Fungi; phylum Ascomycota; class Sordariomycetes; order Sordariales; family Chaetomiaceae; species Chaetomiaceae sp. B2702. Next base: position 17,100 of record JAMAKP010000097.1, on the reverse strand, counting down.
ATCCCCTCATATGTTGCTCGTCCAAGCGAGCCCAAACTGGGGGTTTTTAGACGCTTATCAAAATCCTATTGTGTCTTGCCTCAGCCCTTCCATTCTACTAACTGGCATCGGGTCCACAACTTCACTCGCAAGGCGACACAAAAAGTGCCCCCCGGCTAAATTACCCTGATGAGAGGCTGAACGGAATCGGAATCGCAACCGCGGGAGGGTGTTCCGACATCGACCAACGGGCCTGGAATCCGACCGTTACGTCGGATTCCTGTAGCGCCACGACGATCCCCGAAGCCACACCCTGTTCAGTACCTGACGGACACGACACGGTGCCGGTGTGGCTGGGTAGACCGTAGATCTTTTGAACGGGGCATTGCAGGATCGTAAACCCTGAGGTTTCCGCAACAAAAGACGCGCAAAAAAACCGTTAGGGCCTGCTTCTTAGGGACAAGTTTTGTGTGCATTGCACACAACTCGCCGACAGAGATAGGGCCATGCAGGGACGAGAGCTCCAACAAGGTTGGTGAGAGCTACGCATGCGGGTGGATCTCTAATCCTTGGGGCTGATGTTCATGCCCTTGCCGATCGGGCATCGAAGCCGACGACCGCGGTTCGCGCCTTATTCAAAGGATGCAGACTAATAACACGAAACTGTTGGTGAAGGCGCTCAATGTTGGGGATTGCCGAGGCGACTCCATGAACAGGCACACGACACGGTCTTAGACTCGCGAGGTTCTCCGGCCAGGTCAACCGGAGGGGTATCGATCCCAAAACGGAGCACGACACTAGGTTTATCAACGCCTTGTTCGTTGGGTTCTGCGGTCTGCCACACACAAAGCCACGCAATTACGGCGACGATACCGCCTTGCCGGTTTAGTCCCCTACACAGCACATGCAAAAACAGCAACACATACATCAGGTTTGTCCTGCATTGGCAAAAGTTGCGTCTCGTTTCATTTCTTCCAAGTCGACTGCAGGTTGACGACAGAGGATGACAGGGGAAGCTCTCCACCAACATCGCTGGAATTGGCCAATCGAATGCCGCAGCAGCTCATCCAACTTGCAGCGCAGCGTTTTGACGACAGGGGGCGCGCGGGTCTCTGACTCCCACCGTCCCCCCAGCTTCCACTCTGAGCATCCCAGAATGCTAGACTACGACGCGGATCAAAGATTCTACTGGACTGCTGCGATACGGTCTGGTGGGCGGTTTGAGAAAATTGTAGAGGCCGACCATCGTAAACGAGCTTGACGACTAGCAGCACGCCCGATATCAACGCAGAGATGGGGATTATTTATTACTTATCTGGATGGCCGGAGCGGCTGATGGAGACGCAGCTGAGCTTGGAATGTAATCCCAAGCCGCTGCCGTGGATGTACGCCCAGCCCTGACGGGCATCCGCCCATAATTTACCAGGAAGGAGATGGTCGGTTATCGGTTAATAGTGGAAGAAGAGCGCGCGGTGTCCGGGCTGTTGGCTCAAAGTCTCAATCGGCCCGCAGATCGAGTGAGGCTCCCAACATCAGAAAGTTCCAGACAGTCGGCCCGCGTTGTTCCAATTCAACCGTCCGCTTGCTCGACCAACGACCCGAGCAAAGTGGGAGGAAAATGGAGGGAAACGCCCCTCCTCAGGCCATCGCAGCGTGGAAAGATAGGGAAGCGGTCAAGTTGGCTGAGCACCGTACGGTACCAACTGAATGTTACCAATGGAACGGAACACCCGTGTCGGCGCTGCTACCAGAGGTTGGGTCAAGCCGACGCGTCACATCCCAGCATCGGGCCCGATTCCTCTTTGTGGGGTGCTACCATCGCCGAACCCTGTAGGAATGGCAGAGGGGCAAAGGAGAAGCATGAAGGATTCGGACCGCTGCTTGCGAGATGGAACGATCGCGTTATTTTCTACCTCGTACCGAAAACCCCTGAAACTTTGATCTCTACTTCGTGCAGTATGTAACTACCTATGTATGTACATACAAGACCATATTACCGATTCATCAGCCTGGTTTCTCGAAGTCAAACCTTGGTGCTTCTAGTCCCAAGCCTCCTCGATGTTGGTTGGATCGCGGGAAATGGAGCTGTCAGCCGCGGCCCCTGCATGCCCACTATGTGCATAAAATCAATTGGGTGGCTACCCTCTGCACGCGCTAGATCCCATCGAGACGTCCCCACGACCCTGTCGGGCCTGTCTGGCACGGCCCTTGCAGCACCTGCCGTTCCTGCAGAAAGATGCGAAATACCCGGGGGTTAGGGCTGGCTTTGGTAACCGAAAGAGAAAAAAAACACATGTGTCTGTCAACTATCGTTCCACCCGTCAAGCCGACAAGCGTTCCGAACCCGCGTCCAAAACGGTGCCCGAGTCTCGAGTAAGGTCCAGCTTCTCTATCCCAGACAAGATCGGCAATACGCGGCGTGCATCACGGCAAAGTCTCTGTTGAATCTGGTTGGTGAGCATTCGGCTATATCTGCATTCATCATGATTTGAGAGCAGGAAAGGAGTGCCACGGTTGCGTTCCAGCCCGAACGGGTTCACATATTAACCCACCATCAATCAACCTGCGCTTGGAGAGGCGCTCATTTTCGGTACCAGCCATCCGCCGAGGACGCAGGCTCAGCCCGGACTTGGACGACACGGTATCGCGTCGCTGACGCGTAGTGTTGGACTCTGGTCTCAGGCAACAGCGAATGCTACCGTAGCTATTCGTACTTGTTCAGCTCCTTCTCGATGGATCGGCACGCAGGACGCTGCAGGGCGAGACAAGGCATGTCCTCGTACGCGAAGCAAAGCGCTGATACATCATCCGCTGTGTACACAGTAGTTTGTTTCATGGATACGCCATGTTTGGCATCCATGGCTCCGCCCGTTGGCCGTTGATGGACCGGCTCCGCATTGAGTTCACACCTCCACCTGACTCGGGGTCGGAGAGCGAAGTGGGTTGGGGCCGCGTGGACGCCGCGCTGCGGTATATCTGGGCCGCTAGGATGTTGATGTGTTGGAGCGAACAATACTCCGCCCGGTGGTTTCAAGAGAATCCGGCAGGGCCCATTTTGCTCAGCTATGTGCCGAATCATCGACGACTTCAGCCCTGAAACTTCGCAAGCGTCCCTGCAAGCTATCGCACAAGCTCGGTTCAAACACACAGCCACCAGGCCGCTGACCGCAGTTGTCTCACAGAGTGGAACTAACAAGCAAGCGTCGAAGCTCGAAACAAGGGCTGGGGGTTGCGATCCTCGCTCTCTAGTTCCACAATTCGTCAATCTAGACCCCCGAAACTCCACTCTCAGACGGCAATTGACAACGTGGGAAGCGCGAGACAAGGTGTCCTATTCCATGACAAGACACAACCGCCCGCGGCCCGGCAAGACAAGCCATTGGCGAACCAGACTTTGTTGTTCTGCTCAAGACGGCAGAGCGATCTGTTGACGGCGGACTGTGCGACAAAACTCCATCCGGGACTCAATCCCCCTCACTCCCAGCGGGAACGGTGGAGCAAACTGTCAAGGTGCCGATTCCTTTCCCCGAATCCGCCGAACTCGAAGTTGCAGGAAGTCCAGGTTCTCCTCAATTACCTCACCGACCCGGACGAGAGGGCGCACTTCTTTCATGTGAGAGTCGTCGGCTCCCACGTGTAGGCGTCTTGTCTCTCAATTGCCTCGGGCATTGCATGTGGAGAGGAAGCAAACTTGTTAGCCCTACACTAGGGAGACAGGGCTCAACGGTTTCGTTAGGGTTTTTCTTATCATGCAGCAGCGAGCTTCCTTCTTGGTGAAGAAGCTCGCGCAGCAAGCATCAGATCAGTTCCGGTTCTGGACGGCGAGCAAGGGTATGGTGAGACAAGAGGCCCGCTATCAGCCCAAACCCTGGCTGCTGTCAACCCCGCCATTTCACCCGTGCCCTCACGGCTTGGTGACCCATGGGTCGGGAAGCTGGCCCCACATTCCGTGTCTTGGAACTGGAGCTTCTGTCGGCGCCGGCGCAGCTGAGGGAGGTGCTCTGCAACCATATCACACAGATCCAAACCGAGATTTCCTCGTGCTGCAAGAGCTTGCATGCCCAAGAAACGCCGGCCGTCCGTCCTGCACCAGAGAGGAGCTTGAAACTCGGCCTGACAGAGTTTTCTTTGGCTATTTTGGCTATGTATGTCTGCAGGTTGAAATCACATTCAATCGACCGTCTTAACCCAACCCACTGATATCTCGACGAATTCTACCGCGGTAACTACGTACTACACACGTAGCGCAGAGTGCCGGGGGACAGGGGCTCGAGGATCGGATGCCGGCTGGCAGCAACCAAGATGCTCGGAATTTACCTCAGCAGGCTGCTTCCCTAGTGCGCGCAGCACCAAATCTGCTCACATAAGCGGGGCACCGCAGTCAAGAGAACAAGAGATGCGGTGTGACAGACCGATGATGTGAGCGCAAAGAAAACGTACCAAGCCACCGGCATCGACGCAAGAGCCCGTGACAAGTCCAGGGACTCGGTAATACGGATAAGGCCGCAGCCGGGAAACGAAATCCTTCAAGTGTACAAGCCGGAAAACAAAACAAGGGACAACCCTGATGGACGAGAGAAGTTTGTTGTCTTGTGTCACGTCCCGTCTCTTGAAAGTCCTTGCAGTTCGCAATGTCCGGCGACGACACGGCGCAGCTACATACGGCGCAGCTACATAGCAGTCCAAGCACAAACCCAAAGGAGAGGAAGCGATGCAAAAATAAAAACCCACCCGTTTCCCATCCCACAAGCCAATAGACGAGCCGAAAGGGCTGGCAATCTATTTCTTCGATTCGGTTCCGCTTGCCAGAAGTGGAGAATTTCATCCTCTCCTCTCCTGTTTTTGGGACAGGCTTGCGGTCCTGACCCCTTGCACGAAATGCAACCCCACTGGATCCTGGGACCCGTTTCCCGTGCGCTTCTTCAGCAAAAGCCAGAATTGGCCAATCGTTCGGCCCTGGTGTGAGATGCGAGGAAACGCACCCCTCGGTAACACCCCTTGCGCTTCCACACCGTCAGTGAGAGAAAACATCAGCAAGGCTGGTTTGGTGGGTGGGTGGGTGCCAGGCATCAGGCATCAAGATAAAAAAATAATAATAATAAAAAAACAGCAGAGGGAACGCGGGCAGGTTCATGCGTGCCCCTGCAAGTCGACCCTGCTTCCCCAATCCTTCTGCGCTCACAGACGCAGACAAACGGACCAGACTGATGAGACATCCCGCTCCCGGCAACGCAAGGCAACGGCAAGGCAAGCTGCACTGCGGATGCGACGTGTGTGGCTTGCTTGCACCCATGCAGCCCTCACAGACCTCCTCTCTCTGTCTCCAGCCAGGGGGAAAGAAGGTAGCAGCCGAGAAGAAGAAGAAGTATGCACATACGAAGTAGAAGGGAAAAGAAAAAGAAAAAAAAGGTCAAGATTGGGAAGGAATCTCGGAGCGACGACAGGACTCAAGCTTTGTGAACATCTGGGTGGTGGTTGTTGGTGGTTGGTTAAAAACGGCATGCAACCAAATCGCCCAATCACCCAATCACCCAACAAAGCCTCGCAAGAGAGAAAGAAAAATGGCCCCTTCCAGCCTAGCCCCATGCAACCCTCTCTAGGTAGTTGACCCTTTCCCTCCGTGCAGTTTCTGCCCTATCACAAAAACTTGAGAAAGTGACAGAGCACAGGAACAAGATCCGCAGGCTGCCCATCGCTGGCGATCATCCCGGATGCGATGTTTGCTCGGGTCGAGTTGCTGGACTTCACCGAAGTGGGACAGACAGCGAGCGGGTGGGCTCCAATCTCCATGCACGCGTTCGCGCCAACGCCAGGTATTATTACTGTGGTGGTGAGGCGCTGTGTTGATGGGATGACATTGACGAGACCAAACCCCCCCCCGGGCCCTTTTTTTTTTTCTCTCTCTTTTCCCCTTTTTATCTGCTGCGTTGGCTGAGTAAAGTTATGTAGCTTGCTTGACAAACATGTGATCGACTGGCAAACAGACAAAACTGCAAACTGATAAGTGAGGCAGCGACAGACTTGCCGTCGGAAGAAAGGACTGCGTGCGGTTGGTTGAAGTTGAACGAGACTGACTAAGAATTTACAGCGTGATTGGCGTGTGGGTAGGTACATACAGTAGTTACGCAGTACGAATACATAACTAGCAGTTAGCCAACATAGAAATGTCCACAATCCCGGAACCGTGCGCCGCGTCTGTGGGTTGTGCGAGCGAGCGTGCGTGCGAAGCGGATCCTTTTTCGGACCCATGGTTCGGATCCGCCATCCGTTCCGGGCGGGGATCCTGTTTTCTGTCGTGGCCTCTCCGGATTGGGGATCGCCGAGGGCTTACCTAAACTTCTGGCGACCAAAATCGGCACCGGTCAGGGGAACGGACTCGAGTTCAAGCATCATGGTCTGTGTGTTGGTTTGGCGATATGCTACGCTGGGTAGTAGGCCCGGGTCTAGGTTCGGTTCATGGTTATGGTCATGGTCATGGTCATGGTCATGGTTCGAGAAAACGCGGTTCCACTGCGCCGGTTCTATTTATCCCCCCCCCCCCCCCTACCCCTTACTTCTTGGCCTATAACACTACCACTTTGAGCACGGCTATAATGGATCGATTGTCTATCGATACCCTGTGGGGAACGGAACGGAAGACCTGTCAAAGCCATTGTCAGTGCGACTGCGTACAGTACAGGGGGCCAGGGAAAGGGACCCTCAGCTTGCCATTGTCATTGCGACGCTTACGTATCATTGGGCGTATTTGCCGTGGAGAGGTATACATAATACCATGCATTGATATAGGAGATGACCGACGGGGATAGAGAAGACAAGGGAGGACCGGAACCTGGCCGGCGCCGGCGGCGGACATCGGCGGCTCGCTCATTCGTTCGGATTGGCGATCAAGGATTCCGTCCGGGAGCCGGACCCGTGCAGAGGACCAGAGGTGGCTGCGACGGGAGTTGGGGGCCTGCAGATCATCGAAAGCTTACTCAAGTCTTACTGGCACGGCATTCAGCCGTCGAGCTCCCTGGTCTGGGAGGAGAGCTCGTGTGCGACACGAAAGAGAGACTCAAACCGCCCTTCTGCTGGGTGGCTGGGGATATCACAATTGTGAGAGAGCTGTTGTGTTGCGTCGTGTGCCGGTGCCAGGCTCGCCCCCGTGGCGATCGCTGACGCGGGTGTTACACGGGAGGGAAATAGTACGAGTTCGCTTCTCTTGTCCTCCTCCTTCTTCGAGGTTGTGGTTCGCGTCTCGGATTTGGTGATAGAGCGCTTTGCATCCGAAAAGAGCTCTTCCATCTCTGCTTGGTTGTGGAACGCAGCTGAGACCCAGGCTCTCCGATAGAAATGGAAACAGCGCGTCTTAAGCTCATGGGCCACTTTGTGTTGCGCTTCACAACTCTCGTGCTATGGTGAACGAGGTTGCGAGGGTGAGTTACCTCGCTTGTTTCCTGTTATTCGGAGGATTGTGCGTGCGCTCTATGGCGGTTGGGAGTTGGTGACCACTCCTGCCTTGCCCTGGCTTGGTATTTCTTTCGTATAACACGGTAAGAGCGCGCTCTCTCTTATTGCGGCCTATTGGCATTGGGAAGAAATGTTGCTTGGGATCCCTGAAATCTCCTTACGCTGTAGTCCACGGCCTTGCTGATGTACTAAGTGAGGATGTCCTAAATAGCACTAAATCCCGCGAGATGAAGAGAAGGCCGAACTTGTTCTCCGTTAGACGGAAGAATAGATCGTCCCGAGTGCCCGGGATTTCTTTGTGTTCCGTTTCACGACTTCCAATGCAAAAGCAACCGATGTAATACAGCGGTGCTACCTCGCTTCTTTTGCATCATTTTGGTGTTTTGCGCAGGAGAATGCTGGTTTACGCAATGGCATCCCTGGTTCGGATTCTCAAGGATACGGGAGGAAAAGGTGGATGTTCTTGGGAACAGCGGGCGTGGAGCCTCTGGGCTGCACAGTGTTGTACCGCAGAATCTGTTGTGTACAGAGTGACCGGAGTTTTTGTAATTAACATTGATGTGACGTGAGTTGGGTATCCAAGTGGTGTGGTTCTTGTTGTTTCTGAAACACCAAAAACCTCGCTTCCATTGAACATCATATGATGCCGGCGCCACCAACACCTGTTTCGTTTGTCAGACATGTTGCACTGTTTTCTCCCTCCCAGACCCGACAAGCTGGTTCAAGCCACTGCGCTTCGTTCTGGCCCGGGTGATTCCCCCCAGGTCTCGGGTAGGGAAAGATGAGACACTTTGTTTCATTCGTCTCTGTTCGCTGCAGGTTGAGACCTTTGTGGAACTGATGGTAAGCGTATATGAGACCGTGCGCTCGCTCCGGGGTCCAGCAAACAACTCTGGTGGATGGGATGGGTTATGCCGAGTGGAAGACCCGAGCAAAAGGTTGTCATCCTTCTCAAGCCCGCACGGCGCCATTGTGGAGGACAAGGGACAATCAACCAGCGTTCCAAAAGGAAAACGCTCGGAAACGGCGAGCCAGTCAGTCAATTCAATGTTGTCAATACAGGATCTTTGTTGATGGTCGTCTCGCCGTCACACTAGTCCCTTTGCACGTACCCCCGCACGTAACGTTCCCCAGTCTTCCATGCCACATTTCCTTGCTCATGACCTTCCCGCTGGCCATGGTGCCATGATCCTCCCATTCCGCAATCCACACATGTCGACGAAACAGGGAAGTGTATGGTGATGCCTGGTCTGAGCATCCTCGGCTTGATCTTTGAGCTTTGAGACCGAGGCGTGTTTGCCAGAGAAGTAACTCAGGACCGCGACACTTGGGCCAGAAGTCGAGTCGACTTGGAAACGCGAGTTACACATCTCCCCCATGCCCGGAAAAGCATCCGCTCTTCAGAGCGCCGAGCCAGAACTGCCGTGTCCATCGCACGCGATGCTCGCCCAGCGTCTTGGCTCGGTTTTGGAACCTGACCCTTGAGTCTTGGCTCGATGGCCTCGACTGTCTCGGGTCTTATTTCCTCACCATCTACCTGAAGACCGGGTTCCTGAAGCTGCCAGCAGCTCGGAGTTTCACGACATATGTGACGGCATCAACCTGCCTTCCGAATAGGCTGCAACCCGAAGATCTGATCCGCAGACAGGGTTACCTCGCCAGTCCCGTCAGCTGTGACCTCTCCAAAGAGAAATGCATTCCTCTCCCTGCTAGAGTTAGCCCGCTTCTTCTGAGCGCGGCCGATACCTCCTCCGATGCTGGGCGGTGTGCCTGAAGAGAAGGAAGAAGAATGGGGTCGTGGCAGAGATGAGGTAGTCGTGTCTGGCTCTAGCATCCACGCAAAAGATGACTGTGCAAGGGTGGATCTTGTTGGTATGGGGCCGTTTGGACGCTGTGACCTTTGGATAGGCGGGGGAGGCGTGTCGGGAATCACTTCAGAGACTGAAGGTGGCGGGGAGTTGGTAAGTTCTGACTTGAGAGGCGGCAATATGTCGTCGTCATGGAAATCAGTATCCATCTCGTCCGGCTCTTCACCGGACTCATCGATGGGCAGCTTGAACTGTGACTCCATAAGGGGAGAGGATAGCAAACTTGTCCCCTTTGCCGAGTCCAGTGATGGGGATGGCGATGACAGTGTGGTTCTCGTTTCTTCCACGGCAGATGAGACCATAACCACCGGGGTCGTGTCGAGCGCAACAGTGGGCGAACTGGCCTCGGCGGGGCTTGATATTGTCAGTGTGCCGAGGGCAGGCAGCTCCTCTTCCGGGAGAGCGAGTGTGGGGTCTTCCAGGCAAGCTCTGACAAGCTGAACCTTGGCTGCGGCCATCTCGATCGTCTCGAGGTGTTTCTCTTTCTCGCCCTCCAACCCCGACGTTGCCAGCAGTTTGAGATTCGTGACCGACTCGTCCAGCATGGCGGCTAACCGGCGGTTCCTCCTCTCCGTCGACTTTATCGTTAGAGAATGATCCGGCAATAGTGGCCCTGTTTCACCAAACAGGTTGCGACCTCCCCTGGTTGAATTGCGGGTTTCCTGCAAGCCCTGTACGTTGCGACGGAACTCGCCCATTGCATCGCGCACGGCCTGGTTGATACCAAGCTTCTCTCCTTTCTCCATCACGTTTTTGGCGGCGCCCTGTAACAGTGCCTCGACGCCGCCAGGCTGCTGCAGGATCCTCGCCGCCGAAGTCGAGAGTGGTGTTCTGGCACCAAGTGTACGCTGCCGCAAACTGTTGAATTTCTGAAACGACGGTGTTGTGGTGCGTGTCGGTGCCGGGGTTGGCAATACGGTGTGGGCTGGGCTCCTACCGGTGTACTTGAAGATTAAAGTGACACCCCCAGCGGCGTCAAAATGGCCCTTCAAATACATGGCATCGTCGACGAATGTGTGGGGGCCGTGTGGAGGCGCCGGAGTTGGATATTTCAACATCAGTTGTAAGGCAACCGAATAATCTGCCTCGAGTACTGTTGTCTTGTTAGTTTTGTTCATGAACTTCACGATACATTCAAATGCTCCTTACGAGTCCATCGGATCCTGAGGAGCATCGCCACGCAAATGAGGTCTATCATCTCCAGGGTAGGGTCGTAGGCAAATATTGTGTCCCAGAGTGTCAATAGCTGCTCAAAGACAAACTCTCTTCCAAATAAAAGGCGAATCCAACGGCTGACCCCGTTAACCCCTGAATCGCAGCATCGGAGAGAAGAAAAAAAAAAGGGGGGGGAACACTCACATGAGGAATATCTGCGGAAGGACCTCGATATTCCGTAAGTGATTCGCGAGCTCGTCATCAATTTTCATCAAGGCAACTTCATGAATGTACTTGCTCCTTTCCACGATGTTGTTCGTCTGATGCGCTTCAGAGCCGGCGCCGCCTTCTACCTCGTAGAAGGTACTCGCACTCTCCATAACCTTGGAGAATAGCGCAAACGCGTCATGCTCGACAAAGGCCGGGTCTAGCATTTCGGAAATCGAAATCTCAACTGGGTCCTCTGTAGCGACGGACACGGGGTCAACAGCATCCTGGGCTACGACCCAGACAATGGGAGCCAGCAGTTCGTGCATGCCTTGGCGGTATCCGCCCACGCCGGGATTGAGCTTGCAGTACAGGAACAAGATGTCGAGAATCATAGTTTGGACACGGTCCTCGTGGTAGAAGGGCTCATCGGGCAGTCTCTGGACATCCTGCAGTATCTCTGCGCGGACTGTCTCGTCGTTGCGCACAGCATTCCAGGGCGAGTCGGGATCATCGGCAAGGGGGTCGACTGTGAGGGCGGCGAGCTGCTCTGGGTGCCTGATGAACTTCAGGTGCTGGTCGCAGACAGCGCTGTAGGCTGCGCGAGACTCGCGTGCCAGCTCCGGCCATTGCTCGGCGGGTGCAGTCCTCCAAAGCAGAAAGGCCTTCCAGCAGACGGACCGCAGACCGGCTGCGCATGGGTTGCTGGGGCCGTTAAACTTGACTGCCCGCTGCAGGTCGGCGATGCCAGACCCTTCCTTGAACGTTTCCTCCCATCGTGATCTGAAGTTGTCGTTAGCGGGGCCGCCCTGTCGCTTGAAGCCTTGAACCAGGGAGTGGTGGTTCGTCCAGTGCCATTAGACGGGGAAAAAAGAAAAAAGAAAAATGGAGGGGTCATCGCACTTTGTCTCGGTCAGGGATCTCATGATTGTTCACTTTGGCATATTTTGAGAAGAGAATGGGCTAAACCGGGTGTGGATATCATTCGATTATACTTTCAAGATCGTCCGTGGAGTGGATAGGACGGTGTGCGTTGACGGAACGTTATTGCCTTTTTGAATGCGCCATGAAGTTGTGCAATCGTCTCGAGCTCAGCCAGGGCCCAGGCAGTCGATGACTGACAGGGAAGCCGTCAGTGTGGCCCTGGCCCATCGTCAGCGGGTTGCAGTGGGACAGTTGCCGGGTGGGGCTTCAGCAGCAAACTGCCGCCAATCGGTTGGCCGCGAGCCAGGGTGGCCAGCCCCTGTCCCGGGTCCCCTGTTTGGCCGCAGCAGCAGCCCTGTCCATCCGATTTCTGCATCCTTTTTCAACCTCGAACTTCCATCGTCATGCAAAGGGAACAAGTTGATCTCTTCAACTCAACGGCACACAGTCCCATAATAAAGCAAGTCTGTTATAACAAAGTTTCTTACCTATACGTACCCCTCCTCGGTTCCTATGAGCCAGTCAGATGTGCTCCACCCAGAACATGATGAAGCTTTGAGGGGAACAGGGACCCCTTGTGCCATGTGCCGCGCTAGGCTTCGCCGAGGCCACAGCTGCCCCACCACTGCGAGTCCCCCCCGGGCCCCCAACAAGCACTTTCAGCCCTGTTCCCAAATGACGTCCAAGTTCCATTGTCCGATAATCGACTCCTACACCGACAACTTCGAAATTTTCCGGCCCATGGTTTGATGCCTGGGCCGGCCGTTGGATACGCAAGCTGAAGGATTTTGAGCAACCATCATGTCGGCAGATCTTTTTGCCCTGTTTGGAGATGCGTCCCAGACAGCCACTCCCCGGCCAAATCCGCAAGATCCGCAAAATCAACAACCTCGAATCGCATCGAACATCTCGGCCACTCCCGCGCCGGGCACAAACGATCCATTTTCTTTCCTAACCTCCAGTGCATCTCCTTCGCAGTCGCATGGCAGCCAGCCGTCCACGCGGTGGCCACCACTCCAGCAAGCGACCACAGCCCAGCCCGACGCATGGCTCGCGTCGCCTGTCAGCGAGCCCCAGAAGAGCAATGTATGGGGAGATCTCGGTGGCTTAGGAGGCCACGGAGGCCCCCAGAGCCAAACTATGCCGTTCCCCCTTTCAGACGAACCAGTGCAGACCGAGGAAGATGATGGTTGGGGTGACTTTGTCGCACCAGCCACCGACCCCCCTCCACAGCCTCCTATCTCGAGCACTTTGTCCAGCCAACCTCGGGCACGGGTCATGAGAGCATCGACGATCGATATGATGACCAACAAGCTCGTGGACTTGGGCCTGGAAACATCTGCCCCGGAGCCCTGGCAGCAGCGGCCATCCTGGGAGACGGACGCCAAGACACAGCAACCGCAAAAGCCGGCGTCTAACCCCGATCCGAACGTCCTCTTTGATGCCGACTTTGAGGCAGATATCGGAACGAACGGCGACGACGATTTCGGCGAGTTTGAGATGGCGACGCCGGCCAGCGCCGTTCCGCAGGCTGCCCCAGCGAAGTCCGCCTCGGATCTCTTGTCCCTGTTCGATTCCACACCAGCGCCACCGAAAAAGCAGCCTCCAGGCTTGAGCTTATCAAACGCGGCCCTCCAAGCAAATCCTGCATCCTACCCGGAGGCTCCCAAGTCACCGTACGGATCCTTCCAGGAGCGGAAGCCGGAACCAGTCAAGCAACTCCAAGTGAAGCCTCCTGCAGCAACCAAGATCATCAAGGAGGCCAACGAGGAGGCATCGCCATCTCCGGTAACCGCCTGGCCGTCCGTCGAGCCTGACGGATTCGGTAACAAATGGGAGGAGTTCAAAGACCTCCCAGTTGCTACAACCGCGCCCCCAAAGCAGAAGCCCAAGCCAAACCCGAAACCAGCCGCCACATCATCACCGGCCCCACCTTCGGACTGGGAATGGCAGGACTGGGGAGCAACAACAGAAGACCAACCCGGCCCTTCCAACACCGCCCGCCAACCCCTTCCCGCAACCGAAGATAAACCGGGCCCACCGCCAACCAACATCCCCCCACCAGCCACGCTCCTCTCCATCTGCCCCCAACTTCTCGACCTCGCGTCCGCCGCCCTCCTTAAACCTCTCCTCACCCTCGCCCCGTCCTCGTCATCCTACCAGCGCGTCCTCGCCTCGCAATCTACCCTCACCTTTCTTCGCGGCTACCTCGCTCTGGCGACTGTCGCGGCCCGGCTCATAGCAGGCCGCAAACATCGCTGGCACCGCGACAAGTTCCTCGCCCAGGGCATGTCTATCTCGGCTGCGGGTCCCTCGGCCGCCGGACAGCGCGGCATGAAGCTGACGAGCGTGGACAAGTCACAGTCGGCGCACGAGGACCGGGAGGCGGCCGAGGTGGTGGCCGTGTGGAAGCGGCAGGTCGGGCGGCTGAGGGGGGTCGCGGCGGCCGTGAATGCGGCGCATCAGGGGCAAGGAGGAGGTGGGAATCTGAGGGTGCCCGAGGTGGCGGTGGAGTTGGCCGTCAGTACGGCGAAGGGCGTGCCGACTGCGCCCAAGGCTTGTGTGGTTTGCGGGTTGAAGCGGGATGAGCGCGTGGCGAAGGTGGATGTGGAGGTGGAGGATAGCTTTGGGGAGTGGTGGGTTGAGTTTTGGGGGCATAGGGAATGCAGGAATTTCTGGGTTGAGCATGAGCGGGAGTTGAGACAGCGGTAGGCGAAGATGGGTTGAGCAGTGGGAATTTGGGGTTGACGAAGAATGCTCGCCATGGTCGAACATCTCTGGTTATTACTATTCTCTGTACCGCCGTCATGGGAGAGACTGATAGCAGTTTTCCTGACTCTCAACGATGCTAATTCGGCCAACACGAATACTGATCTCTAGACGAAGGGGCTTGATGTTGACTTCCACTAGGAGCGAAAAAGGGGCACACTAGTTCGGGGGTTAGGGTCGCAAAAGCTAGGAAACAAACGTACCTCGGTTCCCCGCTGTTAGTTAACCGCATCTCGAACCCGACATGACAATCTCCCCCATCCCTTCCTCCAACTATGTAATACATCCATCCACGCCGAATTCCACACCTTCTCGCCCGCCGTTACCGCTTACACCTATCTTCAACGACCGACCACCACCGAGAAGAACAAAACTCCGATTCGGTTCGTCTGATCGGAGTCTGAACCAGTCTCTTCCCCTACCAGAGTCGAGCCGCGTGAGACCTGTTCACGGCAGGGCCACTTTCTTTTTTTTTTTTTTTTGGCACACACAAAAAGCCGAGTTTGGTTTGAGACAGCAAACCTCTTGGCAGCACCTGTGTCGTCCCCATTCAGAGTCTAAGAGCCATCTCAAATTCCCCGATTGGGCGACCTACATGCACAAACACCAAACACCAACAACACCACACCGATCCGGAGAAACCGGACACGCCCAGCAAAGTCCAAGAAGAAAACATATAATCCAGTAATTTTCAGTCAGGCCAAATCCGGCCAGCCTTGCGCGCAACGCTAGCCTCAATTTATTCAGAGTCGGCGACCTCCCCTCATCCATACATACACAGTAGCCCGAACGGACGCAGGGAGGGCCTTGGTTGTCGACCAACAAAATATCTGATCAGACTCAAACCATCAAGGTACCGTATTCTAAACTTCATTCCAACAACAACCCAATATGGTGACCCACCCAATCCGAACCCGAGATGACGGTGCAGGTGTGACGGAGAGAGCGACATTGCATGCATCTTGCACCTGCATTTGCATGTGGGTTTCTCTCTCCCTCCCTTTCCTCCTCTCTCTCCGTCTCTCTTCTCTGCACGTATGCTTCGAGTGCTCGTACCTCATACCCCGGCCGAGCTGAAATGGGCGCTGCAATCGCACACCTGCATTGTCATCGGCAAGAATCGTGGAAGAAGTCCAACGATTGGCTCGAATCTAATTTTATTCGGTCCCAGGTTCCCGGTTGACCCAACACGCCGTCCCAAAAAAAGAAAAAAAAAAGACGGCTAATAACTTAATAAGGCTCGCTCGCCCGCCCTGCGGCAGCCATGTTGGAGGTGATCTACGTTACCCGCCATGGGGTAAGTAACACTCGCTCATTTCACCCGGGGGGTCCTGTGGCTGCCGTGGCTGCATTTGTTTTGTTTCAGATCAACGAGTTCATGCTCGTGGTCGATTGTACCACGTAACATATGCAGATCTAGGGATGACGACAGGCTGCTTTGATCCATGTCTGCTTCCTAAACCGCCGAGTCAGAGTTGACACTACTGCGCGTGGCCATTGCTGATACAGCCAGTTAGTTTCGATCCAATTGGCTCGTCGACCCCTCAAACGGCAACTACACGGCCTTCATCAGGTCTCCCACGGGGGGAGCGGCCGACCCTGCCCTGACCGCACATGGCGTCGACCAGGCGAATGAGCTCGCCGGGAGACTGCTGGCTGCGGACCCGCCCATCGAGCGTGTCTACTCCAGCCTGTACTACCGCTGCCTGCAGACTGTCGAGCCCTTTGTACGCAAGGCACAGGAGGCAGGACTGGTAACGGCCCCGGACGGCCGGCCCCTGAGAATCCGGGGCGAGACCGGGCTGGGTGAGTGGTATGGTTCGGCCGACTTCGAGCACCCGGCTCCTGCCGGCCTAGAGAAGCTTGATCCTTTGTTCCCGGGTCTGCTTGATCCGGACTATGGGCCGGCAGTAACGCCGAACCGCATGGGGGAGGGCATCGATGAATTACACGATCGCGTGGCGATGGCAATGGAGGCGTTGATTGCCGAGTGTGATAGAGACGGGGTGCGCGCGGTTTTGCTGTGTTCTCATGCAGCGGTTATCATTGCGCTGGGGCGCGTCTTGACAGGACAAATGCCTGAGAGTGCTGATGTCGACGACTTCAAGTGCTTCACCTGCGGGTTGAGCACGTATCGGCGGCGCCAAGACTCGAGAACCGATACCGTGGGTAGATTCGCGGGACAAGCCACCGCTGCACATGCTGTCGATCATCATGGCAAGGATGGCCCGGTCGATTGGAGGGGAGGTCGAGGGGTATCAGAGGGCTGGGACTGCACGCTAAACAGTGATTGCAGCCATCTTTCGCTGGGTGAAGAACGGGGCTGGTCAGTATTCTTTCGGCATTTCCTCATCTCTCGAACCGGACTAACGCAGGAAACAGGAAGTTCTCGGGGGACGAATCCTTCAGGGACATGGCAACAGGCCAAAGCATGTTGGGTCCCAGGACGCGATTGGGAGCTGTTCTGGATGACAGGGGCAAGGATACCGGAGCCCGTGCGGAGGTCTCTCGGGGGGGATGCAAGATTTAGCGCTGCCGCAAGCACTGTGTTGTTTGTCTATAAGGTCCCGGGGATAGACTGTGTATCTTTCCCCCGAAAGAAAACGCCTGCGGGCGCGATTACGATTGACGGTGCACAGACAGCGTGAAAAATCCCTTCCATGATGCCCTCGAGATAGCGCTCGCGGGCTTGTTCGATGTCGCCTTCATGTGCCGTCCTATTCGAAACTCAAACGCCTTTGCCCCCCCC